>JAFVLL020042668.1:0-14069 GCA_021397915.2 Tor tambroides | reverse complement strand
AAATGAAGTTCTTAGCAATGCATATTACTAATCAAAAATGAAGTTTTGATATATTTACAGTTGGAAATTTACAAAATATCTTCATGGAACATGATCTTTACTTAATATCCTAATGATTTTTGGCATAAAAGAAAAATTTATAATTTTGACCCACACAATGTATTTTTGGCTATTGCTACAGATATACTCCAGAGACTTAAGACTGGTTTTGTGGTCCAGGGTCACAAATGCGACTTCATATCTCACCAATGTGACTTTATCATAATTGCGATGTTATGTCTCACAGTTGTGACTTTTCCACAATTACCATTTTATTTTTCGCAACTGCAATTTTGTATCTCATAATTGCTTCTGCATTTATCATATATTGCATTTGATCTCACAATTGTGGCTATATATATCTCACAATGCCACTTTATACTTTATTTTTTGTAAATGCGTCTCTATATGTCATAATTGCAACCTCATATCTAAAAATGCCACTGTTTCGCACAATTGTGATTACAGTTATATCTCAAAATGTGACTTCGTATCTCACATTGCAATCTTATCTGACTATTGCAACTTTATTTTTTTACAATCACAGTTTTATTTCTCATAACTGTAAGATTACATTCTATCAATTGCAACTTTTTAATCTCTCAATTGCAACTTCACAAATGTAATTTAATATTTCAGCAATGTGGCTTTTTCATAATTGCGATTGTGAGACTGACTTTTACAAAAGATCACAGTTGCCTTTTCCACAATTGCAACTTTATTTTTCTCAGTTTCAATTTTACATCTCATAATTGCAACTGCTCATTATAGGCTGCATATCTTTCTCATCATTCTGTCTATATCTCACAATGTGACTTTAGCATTTTTAACAACTGCAACTTTATATTCATAACTGCAATTTCAAATATCACAAATGCAACTGCTTCTCACTAATATGACTATATATGTTTCACAGCTGTAACTTTATACTTTAAACCTTATCTCACAATTACAATTTTTATGTTTTAACTCTGATGGGAAATCAGTCTTCCATTCTTAGCCACTGTCTGGTATGGTGCACTTTGAATAAATGAGCTTGCTTGTAGTTCTGACCCTGCTGGATTCAAACAACTTAGTAAATGTTTGCCCCAGTTGTTGCTTAGCCCGCATTTTTCACTGTCCTATATCTTGTGGGCAATTAGGCAGATAAAAATCTCATAGCCTTACTTGGACAGTAACTTGATAAGTGAATGAATATCCTTGCAGGCTAGGATTGAAAAGGGGTCGGCCAGGAGAACCATGCCTACAGCATTCACAACACAGTGAACTAGGCTAATCTTACTTTTCAAGCTTGAGGCAAGTACATGATTGGTAATATTTATCACATATTTACTAACAAATCGTGCAGAGAGAAGTTACAGTGAAGTCTGAAGATAGTTCACATCCCCGAAAACCCCTTTAAAGCAGATTCGGTTAAAGGCTATTATCTGACACTGTCATTAAGACTAATTACCTGCCTCAAGGGCAAGTAAACAGAGGATAAGTGAGATTAGACCTTGTTTGCACAACTGATGAGTCCTGAGCCTTATTTCAAGCGGCTATAGACAACCAGCGACAGCCGGACAACTGGACACAAAGTCAATGATGATGTGATGGAATCGTGCGTACAGTCATAAATGCATGATTGCTTCATCACACCTTTGATCACAGAGGTTTGTCCCGTGCATATGTCCTCAGTGGAGAGGAAAATCTGTAAAATGACAATCAATAAAAGCTATTACGTGGAGGCCCATGTGACAAATCCATGCCGTGAAGTGGTATTAAATTGATTTTTCCAGAACCAAGATGAATGATGGAGTTACAGGATTGAAATGTTTTACAATCTGTGTCAACAAGTCTTTTTTTAAACATTTGTATGTATGATATCACACACACGTGCTACATAAGAAAGCTAAACAAAGACTATATCCATTAGGCACTTTATTCAAAATAAAAAACTTGCTTTACCATAAATTTATGTGTTATGTTTACTTGCCTAGATTGCTTTATCCGTGCTTGCTTATTAAATTTGTCATGCTTGTTTTAAAATTGGTTGGTCCAGTTTGGAGAGTTTACAGAGGAAATGCAAAAATGGCATAACTTGAGAAAATAAGTATGTTTTTGAACACCACTGCATTTTCATTTGCTGGTGTTTTCTCTCCTCTTCATTCAGAATAAGCAAGAAAGCGTTACTATGATTCATACTAGAAGGCATTCATGTTAATGGAAGAGAGGGTTGATGAGGCAGAACCAGGTCTATCAATCTGCACTAGTCCCATTTTTGTAATCCATCATAGGAAAAGAGAAATTAAAGGTGCAAACCAGGTCGTCTTGGGCTTATACTAACACCTAGTGGTGTGGATGATGCATTACGTGAAATTCCAGAAATGCTTTATTTGCTGTCAGCTATTAGTAATTTATTCACAAGCGAAAGTGGTTGTGTAATCTCAATATGACCGCCCCCATGAGGCACCCAGCTCTATGTAAAATAAAGCAGCTGTTATTAAGCTACTATTACATCTTCATCTTGTGTGAGTGTAAATGATTTTAAACATTTTTCTAAAAGCGCTGTTCATTTATTAATGTGTAAAACTTATAGAGGGCAAGCGTTTAATATTTGATCTTAAGCAGAAATGTTTGTTTAATCTCTGCTTTTGACGCTTTAGATCAAGAGTTTGTAAGGAGGTTCGTCTCTAACACCTGGCTTTGGTTGGATCTGTCTTTTCAAGCTTTTCCTCTATCTCTCTCGCGCCTGTTCCACTTCCTCCAGCCATCTGCCAGAGAGGCAGAGAAGGCCCCATTTCTCTGGCAATGTCTGTCAGGAGCCTCAAGGCCCACCAGTCTCTGCTAGTGCATCTTTCTTGGCAAGCCTTCCCCCAGTCCATATGTCTGATTTGCAGGGCTGAGAAACTGCCACAGGAGGACAAGGTAAGAAGGTGCACGTCAGGGGGTGAAGAGAGACAAGCTGTTCCTCCGGTTTTCCTCAGAACACAGACAGATAGTGAGAAGTTAGGTCACAGAGCAGAAGTCTTTACTGGTGGGAATGCTCTTCTCATGTTCTCAGCAGCATCACGGCAAGGATGCTGTTGGAAAGCATCTCTTAATTACTGAGATAAAATAAGGGTGATTAGACAATCATTTGTGTCTACATTAGATTGTAAGATGTAGTTTTCCTTGTAGTATATTTAACATGCTACTGGAACCAAGAGGTCAAAGATGGGCCGGTTAGCGGACGCAATAAATTTTGGAACTATACCATCTGGCTGAAAAGATCATTTTTCTACATTAATGTCCATTCAGAAGTAGCTGAGTAGGCCTAATATACAGAGTTCTGGCATGAAACTCTAGATGGCGCAGTCCGATAGGTCTAACTTAATCTGACCTAATGACATCATCACATGGCAAAACTAATTGGTTCTCTCCTGTATCGGTAGCCAATGAGCTCTCTGCACAACATTCAAATATATGATTAGTGCTTGCTGTAGCAGTTTGCAGCGTACTTCAGAAACCCTCCACTTTCCCCAGCTCCACCTGTATAGATCTGCTACGAGGCTATAGAGGGTTATTTCATGTATGTTATATTTGCAGCAGCAGCATGTTGCGGTTGTATTGGCAGCAGTGTTGTGCAAGTTACATCCAAACTGTAATACATTATAGATTACTTATTACTGTTATTTAAATGTAATTCCTTACATTACAATATTACTGTCTCAGAATTGTAATGCATTACATGACTCCTCTATTACTTTTGAGTTACTTTCACCAAAATAAGTACAGAAGTAGAACTTAACATTCTAAAATGACAAAATGTACTAGAGCCCTGCACGGGCCTCAAATTTAGGCCTTAGCCCGGCCCTGGCCCGAGACGCTGAGGCCCTAGCCCGGCCCGTGTCCGACAGCTTATCAGAATTACCGACCTGAGCCCGTCTTCCCCCGCCCCCCTTCTCCCAAAACGGCTCATGTTTCAGCTATTAAAATAGTTCAGTTTTGTATGTAATGGCAAAGTGTTTATATTTCGTTTAGGTTTTTTATTAAGTTCATTTAGAAAAACGTTTGGAGCATTTTTTGTTCATTAAATAAGTTTTTTCCTTTCTTAAAGTAACGACCAAGCGGCCAGCGGCAGACCGCAGGCTGATCATTATGTTTGATCAATTTAGCCTTCTCAAATCATCATGACTTGCCTAAAATAAAATCTATAGATATACTAAAACAGTTCAAGCATATAACAATGTTTAAACGTTAAACCTAGATAAATGTGCGCTGCATCCAGTAGTTTGTGCGGAGAGTGGAAGCTAAAGCGCAGGACATGGAGGCACCAGCGCAATCAATTGCAATTTTTTTCAATGGAAACAACTTACGCCGTAATTTTTGCTCATAAAGGTAAGAGTAATACATCATTCGGAACTGTAAAGGGTCTACTTTTATTTGTGTGCACTCACAATATCAACAAAACGTCGTGCTTTTATCTTGAACAGGAGCGCTTCACAAAAATGAACCGAAAGACAACGAATACATGCCTCACAGACATGATAGATATATTTATAGAAAGCTTTAAATTACTACTTAACGAAATAAATAAAAACGAAAACAAAAACTCTTTAATATAATCGTTATCCGTGAAGATGCACTTCTCTCTAAAGGCACGTCTAATGAGGAGATGACGAATCCTTACTATTTGCCCCGGCAAACTTTATTGCATGTATTTGAAGCAGAACTCTTCAACTGTGTTGACGGCTCGCTGCTGCTGCGGGACACTAAACACCGTCGAGCCGCTCTTGACAGTCGCGGCAGCACAGACTCATGTTGTTTCCACCAGAGTGGCAATTTTTTTTTCATCAATAATTGATGGATGTCTAAAACATAAAGATAAGGAGAAGCCTAAAACAGGCCCGAGGACCGGCCCGCGTCTGAACTATGACGTGAATATTGGCCCAAAGCCCGGCCCTAGGGACATAAAAAAGCCTGGAGCCCGACTTTAAATTAAATTTTTTAAAAATTTAATTTTGGGCTAAAAGTGTGTTGTAATGCAAGTGTTACTAAACATGTACCGAGTAAAATATTACTGAAAATTGATTAGTAATGCCTTACACTACTGCGTTACAGCAAAAAAGTAATCCGTTACTGTAATGCATTACTTTTGTAACGCGTTACTCCCAACACTGACTGGCAGTAGCAAATTTCGGTACTTGCCACAGCAGCAGCAGCAGCAGTGTAGCAGATCTATTCCGCCAAGACCAAATACATTAACATTGTCATGTACATTACCATGCCAATCCCTCCGAGAGTTGTCATGACAGAAATATTTTTGTAAGCAACATACTATATACAGTGGTGGCCAAAATTATTAGAACACTAGTATTTTGACCAGCTAAAAAATGGTTTTAAGTCATTCATTTAAAACATTAATTTTGCCATTAATTGGCAAAAAAAAAAAAAAAAATAGCAGAACAAACTGAGACAGACTAAATCCAGAAGAACTGTAGCAATGTCTCCAAGATGCTTCAAGAAACCATCTACAGTAAGCTACAGTAAGCTTCAAAGCTACAGTACTGTTAAAAGTTTTAGGCACTTGTGTAAAAATGCTGTAAAATGAGGATGCTGATAAATAATGTCATAAATAGGTTTTCTTTTTCAATTAACTTCTATTAACTAAATTAAATCAACATTTGGTGTGAGCATCCTTTGCGTTTAAAGCAGCTTTTGCTCGAGGTGCACTTGCTCATAGTTTTTCAGGTAGCTTTGCAGGTAGGTTTCTTGAAGCATCTTGGAGACGTTGCCAAGTCTGTTTCAGTTTGTTCTGTTTCTTCATGTCATTCCAGACAGACTGGATGATGATGAGAGACAAAACTCTGATTGGATTATTACAATTAATGGCAAAATGAAGGTAAAGGTAACTGATATTTCTTACTGACACACTACAGCAAAAGATAGAAATAACTGACTTAAACCCTTTTTTTAGCTGGTGAAAATACTAGTGTTCTAATAATTTTGGCCACGACTGTATTATTTATATGTAATGCGGTGATGTTATTGCTAACTAAAACTATTAAATATGTGTTTCTGTAACTGAAATAAGGCTGAAATATAATGAAATATAAATATTAGATGAGAAACTTTAAAAAAAGTAAAACTAAAATAATACAATGAAAAAACTATTAATTAAAGCTGGAAATATATCTTTAAAAAACTACATTACACAAAATTGCTAAAACTGAAAATTCAAAGATAAAAGCTAATTCAAATACTATAATAGTATATAAGTTATACTAAAATAACACGTAATGAGTATGTAATGAGACTCCATCAGGGTGACTTAATATGTGAATAGCTGTATTAGTGTTTTTCTGACAGGTACTGGTACAAATTTGTTGGCATGTCACCACAGATTGTAAAAGACATAACAAATGGTCCCTTTACATTCTGTAACTTTCATGGCTGTAGATACACATGGCATTTCATTAAATACTCTCTCAAATTCCTCAGTGTTATCATCAATAGGCCCAAACTCCTTATCGCCCTCTGCCAGTCTTCTCAGTAAATATTTACAGCCGGGCTCGCTGGACCCGAGGAATACTAACACAAAGCCAAGGCCCTTTAAACAGCATGGGAGGAGTGTGTAGCAAGCCATCAAGTCTACTTCAACACGACACTGATTAATACTACAAATATTCCCTCTAGCATATTTGACAAACCCTTTTAATGAGTTTATTTAGGCTTGAGTGAACTGAAAGTGAATCACGCCAGCAGACGGAGCTTTCGAATAGGTTGTCTGCGTTCAACACTTTCATCTAAAAAGAAAAAATAGAAATTGGCTTTTAGTGTGGAAAAGCATAGGCGAAAAGCAGTCTAATTGCAATTTAGAGGGCCCTTGAGAGATAGAAATCGTAGAATGTTGAAGATAGAGCGTCTTTTTCTGGCTTTAAGCCCACATAAAGAGTGGAGATGTCTTATTGGCATTAAGGCACTTTTATGGTATTGCCTAGGAAATTGTCATTGCATAAAATGCCAGAGGCATTTTAAGGAAAGATGCATACAATCAACAACATCAAATGTGACCATTTTTATTTTTTGTTAATGCATGCTTCTCATTTGTATAGAATTCATGAGTGTACATTTATACAAAGAAAAAAAGTGGTTAACCAAACCAATCTGAATCCAATAAAGGGTGAGTTTACACTGGAAGTAGTTCAGTTCTCATGGTTCTAGTCTAAACCAAAAAAAGAAACTGATGTGTTCAGTCCTGGTTTGCTTATGTATATGTATGTGTATACATTGTATTTTTACCAGTTTGTAGCTCACAAATAGTTGTGTAAAAAGGTGTAAAAACAGCAGCAGGGATTCCTCTGATTCACAAACAGAGATCTGCTGCAAGGAGACGATGGTTCAGATGCCTGTACCAAACTATAATGAGCAAAATAGCTCCTATGACAAGAAGAACCAGGTCGCTTAAGCATTTTGTCCTTTTTAGGGTGCATCTTGTGACATCACGTCCTGTTATTGGTTCGTTTAGATGTCCGTGTTGCAATCATACATCATAAACCACACCAGAGTTCATTTGGACTCCTGAAAAGGTGGGTCCCGGTCAGTCTGTATGGTGCGCACCAAGGTTCAGGTGGAACCAAACCTGCCAAGTATGAACACATCCCTACTTGTTCTTTCTCTGCTAATTCCTGTTTTCACTGACATCACTTGCCATGCATGTGTTTGGATAATATTAACCAATAGCTACTGTATCAGTAGAGATTAAACCTACAGTATTCAATTTCAATCCAGCTCTACACTGGTACTATATGGCACATCCACTTTTCAAAATTTCTGCATGATTATTCAATTTCAATCAAAAATATGTCACATTGTGGCAATTAATGTTGACTTTGCAAATCAATAGCTGTAAAGCGTAGAAATAACATGTCATGTTGGAAATAGAAACATTGTTCTGCTGTTCTAATGTGCAATTTCTGTAACTTCATATTTTTTATTATATGTCAGATTCAGGGCATGCCATCTTTAAAAGAGCAGGGCTCGCTCGCTGGTGACCCTATTACAATAACAGAAATTTGGTTGCCATTTTAGAAATATTTTGGCATTTGGCATATTGACATTTATAGGTAAGCGAAAAGAAATAGGGGAATGTGACTTTCAAAATCCGCATTTAATCATGTTATCTGCATTTAACTCAACTGTTATCATCTTTGAGTCCTGCTTCTCTTGATTTGTACTCTGTTGTGAAGGTGTCAGCTCTGGCTCGATCTATCTATCCCTCTGTCAATCCACCAAGCTGTTTTCAAACTTCAGCAGTTAGACCCCTCAATTTCCTTGTTTTCTCACAGACACTTTCATTTAGATTTTGTCAAGATACATTCAGCACATTATGTGCTTTGTTTCCCAGAGATTACAAACGATTCCTTCTTTTTTTCCCTCCCCTCTCCTTTTGTGATAACATCAGGTAATGGGAGAATGTAGTACTCTGAAGAGGGTCGTTGATGAGAGCGCATTTTACTCTGTATGAAACCACTATTGTTACTGTTTTTCAGAGTCATTAACCTGATTTACAGTACTTTCTGACTATCATAACAGTCCACTTCACAAGCTACAAAATTGAATCACTTGAAAGGCTGTAAGGCTTTGAATTTGCAGGAAACAAGCTCGCATCCAGCAAATTAACATACCTTCATTTAGTTTCAGACCCCACTGAGTGAAGGCTGCAGGAAAACACATTTGTGATTTCCTCATTCAAGTTTGTTATCGTTTAAAATGTCTCCGAATGAAAATGGTCTCGTTGCTGCAGAGTAGATTATAATGAAGATTAGAGAGTTTAAGGAAACTCTTTCCTGCTGTTGAGGTTGTAATTTTCCTGGGGACTCAGTGCAGATAAGGTGTGTAAATTATAATGTAAATTCCTGTTGTTAATTTATGTCTCCACTGTTGTTTAGGTACTTAAGGAAAGTTGGAAGTAGAGTATTGTGTAACCAGAAAACCTCTCACTAGTAGGCGAGTGTGTGTTTTTATGCAGATTCTGTAAAGATCTTAGACTTTTAGATTAATGAGGGAGCCATTTGATAGCCAAATGACTTTTTAGTTGGAAAATTACAGAATTCCTGCATAAAGATTGTTGAGAAGTTCATTGAGCGCATAAAACAAAATATACAAGATGTATTTTGTGCATGTGTTCAATAGTTTGTGTTATGTAATGCAATGAGGTTATTCATGATTTCCTCACTTTTAATTGCACAGTGTTTTTTTTAAGTATTGAATTATTTGTTTTGTCAGGTCAGTCAGACATGAATTGCTGTTTTCTGAATGTTTCAATAAATGTTTTGTGAGTTTTATGAATTTTGTCTACTGAAGGTCAGATACTCTATAATGCCATAGTGTGCATCTGAACATGGTGTGTCCATGTGCTTACTTTTTCTGTGGTGTGTTTGCTTACAAGCAAGGTCCTTGCATTGATTCTGTCACTGTCAATATCATAGACCATTGTTTGTACCTGCATATGTGTATGTGTTTTGACAGACAGTGAGATACATTATAGGCCATGTCATTTTTCGTGTCAGCACTTTGCAGTGTTGCAGAATCTGTGCAGCCAACAGTATTTTCCACAGTTAAACCTCTAGTCTAACATGTGATATACATTCAGCGCATTATGTTATTCACTTAAAATGATTTGTGGGTGCTGTTTATTTCCATATGTTGTCTGCATTGTCTAGATGCCCAGTCAGAAGTTAGTATTTAGTGAGAAAGATGCAGGTTTTTGTACTGATACACCGTGTACAAAAGTGGCACAAGCATTTATTGAATACGCAGTTGGTGAAGCATTTTGGATGAGTGAAAAGTCTTTGAATCACAAGAAATCCAAAGAATTGAACTCTGCCTGACGTTTAATGTGTTTTTGATGACTAGCTAAACAAAACTCCATTAAAAAACATCTCAACAAAATTATACCTTCAAGAGTCATAAAGACAAGCCTTTGAAATCAATTAAGAAATATTACAGGAGCAAGAGTGCTGTTGTACTAGAATGTAAGCTGTGATTTTGAAGCTTAAATATCAGCACTCTAGGAACGGCACTCAGCCAATCAAATTTAGAAGAGCTAGCAACCACAATAAATGTTCCTTGTAGAAAATATTCTCAAAGATCAGTCTGAAGTGGATTGGGAAAACAGAAACTATTTTCACTTGTTGCTGTTGTTTTAAATTTGCATTTGATTATTTTCACAAGAAAAGATTTTGTGGCGGCAAGACATAATTCATTTTCCTCTTTGTGTTTAGATGTTTGGCAGGTCGGTGACCTTCACATAGATTTGTACGTGTCTCACATACCCAACCTTTTCCAAGCCGGCTCTCATCTTTCCCATGATGAATTGGCCTGATCAGGAGGCAGAATGGCTGATTAGCTAGGCTGGCGGAATAGCCAAACAAGCAGAGGTGTTGAAGAGCTCAAACCAAAAAAGACCTAAGTGCGGTCTATGCTGTGAACAGGTCCTTTCATGGGTCTGTTTACTCAGATTTTTCCCAGTGCTTATTTGCTGTTTTATGTAGCCATAATTTTGAGCAGTTTCAAGTGCCGTTTTGCAATCTGTGCCATCTCGTCAAAATGAATGGGATCTAGTTGATACGTGTGCCATGTAAACACAGATGAAACAGCCTACAATGTGCCGCGGGCCGTAAAAACAGATATCAGTTCCTGTCAGCTTACCTCAGAGCACTTCTTCCATGAACTTACCTCAGAAATGGGTGATTACACGAGGCCATGCATAAATAAAAGTGACCCGGGAGCAAATTCCGCCCGAGGTTCTGTTTAGTATGGTAATTCTCTAAATCCTCCTGCAATCCCTCTAGCCAATCTATTGGTTTCATTTAGGTTTAGCCTAAAAATGTATTCCAATGTATTTTAATGTTGTTCGCAGAATTGGCAAATATATCTTCAGTGGGTCGGTGTCCTACTTTCTAAGTGCTTTAATTAATCTTGAGTTAAAGGCGAGACAACATCCTATCGTGTTGCTTTGGGGTGGGCAGAGATGGGAGTTGGAATTCGTAGTTTCTTTGAATCTGATGATAATGCACCCCTCCACAGGGCTGTCTTGAGGTTTGGAATATTTGATTAGTAAATGGATATGTACCACCTATCATCCCATTAATCTCAAAGTTTCTAAACTGTGGCTGAGAAATATTGGACCTATTAGTTTTAACTGTATTTTTTTTTGAACAAACAAATACAGCCTTGGTGAGCATAAGAGACTTAATTATTAAAAAACATAATTATTCCAAACTTTTGGAATGATTAATGTATAATAACAGCTTAATAAATCTCAGTTTTCAGTACATTTCATTAGTCCTTCAGATAGCAAGACAGTGTATTGTTTTATTTTTATATATATATTTCGTCATTTAATTTCAGGTCTATTATTTGGTCCACAAGGCACTTCAGAATGAAACCTTATGTGAAATTCAACCTAGGTTTGACAAAGTTGCCTACATGCAGGCTTTTTTATAGTTCAGAAAGTCAAAAAATACTTTTTCCTTGCATTATATTCCACAGTTAGGCTTCATGTTAAAGTGTAGCCAACACTGTTTTATGACATACTTATTTTGTAAAGCATGGTACATTGTTATTATTTGTTTTGTTGTTTATTAAAATAGCATGTGAAATGTGTAACATATGGGCCGTGTGATGTAAAGCGTACAGCAGAGGATGGAGTAGCTGCTGAATGCATCGTTAGTCCACTGGAAACAACTGACCTCATATTCTGGTATTGATCATATCCGCTCACCGCTACACAAAGGCAGTCTGCCTTTTGATTACCTCCAGAAATGAAACGGTGAGGGAAATGCTGGCTCTAACCTGTTCCTGTTTTCAGACAGGAATGTTCATTTTAAAATCTTCTGTTACTGAAAGCGATAATTGGAAAGAATAACATCCCTCTGCCATGAAGCCATTACTCCATCTTAATGAGGCCATCTATGTCATTTAAGTCAAGCAAGACGGAACACCTCTCAGCGCCGAGCTAAAATACATCCCCTCGCACAATCATTAGACGGCTAAATGCCCGTAATGTTTACACTGATCTTCAGGCTGTGTGGACAACGAAAGCACTTCATCCTCTCTGCATTGATTCTGCCATGGATCCTAAATTTCCACCAACTGTTAAATGGGTGAAAACTGCATTACATGATTCCCCCAAGTCTTTAGCGTTCACACATTTTCTTCACCTTCTTTAGTGATTCATTTTATACAAGTGGATAATGCTGGCACTTCCTTGTGGTCTACAGTCATTAGGTCTCAATCACAAATAATTGCTTACAAATTACATACGAATGGCCACAAAATAGGGTCTCACTGATGAGTTCAAATTATTCTAAACGAGTGTCTACTGTTAGTTATTACACACTCAGACATCTTCATATAAAGGTTATTCACAACATTCAAATTTAATCATCATTTTTTACTGTATATATGCCAAGTGACTGACAGCATTTTTATCCCAGAGTAATTATGCACATGATTAATATATATGTTATACAGCTATACATCTATAAATATAAAATGTATTACATTGGAATCTAGAAAATTAAAGTATAAAAGGCGATTCATAACTATTTTATGTTTTGGCAAACTGGTGGCTAAATTATATGAATTTGAATTTGTATCTGATTAGAATTTGTCTGCATGTGTTTCAGAATGGAACTTCATGCTTATCTTTTTTCTATTTTTTTAAGTAAGTTTCCATACAAATCACATACCATAAATTCATACAAAATCATTGTCTTATGAGACTGAGTTTGATTATTTAACATTTTTGAAAGAAGTCTTTTCTCACCAAGGCTGCATTTATTTGATCAAAAATACAGTAAACCAGTAGAATGGTAATTTGTGAAATATTATTACAATTTACAACAACTTGATTTTTTTTATTTAACTATATTTTCAATATAGTTTATATAAGTTAATTTATTTCTGTAATGCCAAAGCTGTATTTTCAGCAGCCATTAGTCTTTAGTGTCACGTGATTCTTAAGAAATCATTCTAATATGCTGATTTGCATAAACTTTCCTTTTGTTATCAACGTTAAAATCAGTTGTGCTGATTTATATTTTTGTGGAAACCATGATTTTTAACAAAAAGCTCAAAAGGACAGCATTTATTTGAAATAGAAATTATTTTTAATATTATACATGTCTTTACTGTCACTTTTGATTAGTTTAATTTGTCCTTGCTCAATAAAAATATAAATTTCTTGCAAAAAATAAATAAATAAATCTTACTGACCCTAAACATTAGCTAGTTCTTTATCCTAATTTAGGTGCAGTGTTATTGATGAATCACATCTGCTTGATTTCAGCCTTTCAATGCCTTAACGTAAGTCAGCTCATTCATATCTCAAGTCTGGTGGTCTCTAAAACATTTAAGACCTCCTAAACCTCTGACAGTTTATCATTACAGCCGTATGCCCTGTGGATTAAGCACTAGCCTCAGGCACACTGAAGTGTTAAGAAGCACAAGTTTGTATCAAGTTGAGCCAGAGGGCCTCTCACGACGTGTGTGAGCCCCATTCCTCAATATACGTCGAGTCTCTACAGGTTTCTTATTTCTTCTATGCTTGAGCAGATCAGCTCTGAAGAATATATTGATTTCTGCTTTTGTGCTTTTCTCGGCGAGAAAATGAAACGGTGGGACACGATAGAAACGCAGCAATGACAAAGGGAGGAAGAGGCCTAATCTAAGGCGAGAGGCAGGCCCGTGGCAGAAAAGCCAGAGGAGAGGTGGCTGTCACGGTGAAGGGTCCTGCGATTTAATAACTCTGAACAAAGAGCTAGCTCGATCTTTAATTACGCCACACGATAGGAGATGCAAGCCTCTTGATATTACCTCGCCAACCTTGATCCAAATCATTGTCTGACGGACCAAATGGAACATTTAGAAAGGGAGCTGTGAAAGTGAAGATAGCCAAGGCTGCTAGATCCAAGATGGCGGCGCGATCAGACGCAGCGGCTGCTCCGGGTCCCAAAGACGGTGCTTTTATGTCTTTTAATGTCGTCTGTTCGTCTCTAAAT
>JAFVLL020042667.1:0-16952 GCA_021397915.2 Tor tambroides | reverse complement strand
ATTGATTCAGTCGATTCGTTTAAAAACGTGGATTCTGTGTGTTGATCAGAGACGCACAACAGTTCTCCTTATTTTCGTTGGCGAAATTACTGACAATGTGTCTAAAATGTAATTATTCACACCTTATCTTCATTTTTACTGTAAAAACTTTTATGTAGCCTAACCTATTTTTGTCTTTCTAAAAGCCAATGATGATTCTGAAAGAAAACACGCAGTGTTTGTTATAGTAACATGCAACTTTCACGCGCATCTGACTGACAGAACCACAGGCTTGTATTTCAGCCTTGCAGTTAATGTTGTGGTTATTTTAGCAAATAGTTTGCTCCATAAACTTAGTTCAACAGCATTAAGTTAAAGAGGGTAAACTTTATCTCTCGGCTGAATCTGCACATGCATTTTAGGTGCTCTAGATTGCTCCTCCAAACAATAAATGCACGTCTTTGAATGAGCGCTGTAGCGTATTCTTCAACCGCTCAGGTAATGTCAGTACGATCCATTTCAGGGGCTGCCAAAATTACATTTTTAAAATCAGTCAGAGCTAAGGGTTAGGTTTAGTGGTACAGTATAGGTAGCAAATACAGCCAATATAATTAGCTTAACAGAAATGAGTCCCATTTGAGAGATCGTGTCTTCAAAAGCTTTGGGCTCCTAGTAAGAAACTGATCATACACACTGATATTAAATAGATGTATGTTGTTTTTCAGCCAAGTTATGTAAGGATTTTTTTTTTTTTTTTTTTTTTTTTTGCAGGAAAAAAAAAAAAGCCAGACAGATTGGAATGGAGATTAGCCCGTTTTTCACAGTATCTCGTATATCTCTCACAGTGTTCCACACAATTGCCTCAAATGCAGAAACATAGAAATATCCCACAGATTTCACTCTAAAGGGAAGCAATAGAATTCCCATACTTTGGCAAAGATCTGGGAAAGGAAAATGCTCTTTGGGTCATGTCACCACATATGAGCATGTTTTACACTCAGTGAAGTAGTGAGGGTTTATCTTGACTGCAGTTTGCAAAGAGGCCAGCCGTGAATGTATTTTATGGCCCTTATAGCTTCAAATATTTCTCTATTGTTCTTTTCAATGAGATAGTATTGTGTAAAACACTGATGTCTTGGTCTTTTCAGAATAATTCTTTCATGCTGAAGTATAGTTTAATGAAACGTCTATAATTTTTTAAAATTGGCTTTTGGATTATTGCAGAAAATAAGCTCTGTGACCAACAAAGGTTTTTGATCTTTATATGTTTTGTTCATCATGATAATTTTCACAAATGGACACTTTTATGAAATTTGAAGTCCAAATACTGTTTTATTAAACATACAGGGTTTTATTAACATTTTTTATGTCATAGAAAAAAATATGAAAATATTATGAACTTATGTTAATCACAGACCTTATTTCAGGTGTTTAACTAAAAACCCATTCACAAAAACCATTGGCTTCAGGACGATAAAACCAAAAGTGCCAGAATACTAATTAGATTCTGAACACTAATTAGAAACATGTCCTGACACACTGGAGATCAACACCATGATGAAAGTGTGCTGCTGTGACCTGGATCTGGATGGGCTGGGTGGTGGCTTGGTGGAAATAAAGAGATGAAATGTTGATTTTAGATGCAATATTTATCAGAAATTAATTATTATTTCTTTGCAACCAAAGGAGATATTTTTTCAGAGTACAGTTTGACTCCTTGACCTGTCAAATCACCCACTTCCATAAACATCTTCACAAGAACATACTTAACCTTATATCATAAGTGAAGAATTAATACAGATAAAAATGCTGATTACTATAATTACGTCCGCATATCTCAGTGGCATGGATATTTTATATGCTGATACTTTTTCCCTCCATGAAAGCGTGAGTTTACGCTCACACCATTGAGTTAGTGACAATGCAGCACTGCCACCTGTAGGATATTACATGTATTACATTATTCAGTCTAATGATACCAGAAGGTTTTTATGGTTTCCATTAAATAAACGCTTAATTAATAGAACACACAAAAGGTCGTGCATTTAGATATTGTGACTGTGAAATGATATTTTCTGTCAATTCAAGTTTGAGATCATTTCAGGTAAATGAAAAAAGATGCTTTTTTAATTATCACAAAGAAAAAATGTCAAGGTCTACATCACACAATCAACAGAAAACAAATGACAAATTGAGTAATACGGCAAACATTATCACATGCAGGCAACTTGAATGTTGATATTAATGGCACTGCAAAATGAATATTAGTAAAAAAAAAAAAAAAAAAAGAGAGAGAGCTAAAGAAAGGTACTACTGTTGTCAACAGCACTTTGTGCCTTTTCTCCTCCTGAATCAGGTTCCTTGGCCAGTGCTTCTCTGGAACTATGGCCCATTGCTCTACATCTTATTGTGTAGAGCGACATGCTCTGTACTGTCTTTTGAGACACTGAAGCAGTCAGATGCATTTTGGCCCTGTTTACACCTGGTATTAACATTCATCTTGGTTAATTTAGTCACAAGTGGTCACAATGTAACCACAAGAAAAGGCTGTTGCTTTCAAAGAAGCTTAATAATCTCACCACAAATGTGACATTTTGAGGCATCTTCATTTATGAACTAAACTTCAAAACTGCATATTTCACTTGATCTGTGTTAACAGATGTTGAGAGTTTCCATGAAGTCTTGTGCATGATATTACAAGATTTTCAAAATATTTTGATTGGGTTATTTTCTTTTGAAGTCACAAGTAGCTGGAAAAGTTGTTTGAAACCATTGCTTTAGCACAAAGAATGACTGACTGGTGAGTAGGTGGTCCTTCATGGTTCGAATTGCGTTTCTGTCCACCTTATGTGGTTTTAGTGATTTGAATGTTTTGGACTCCATTTACACCTGATTTTATTGCTGTCTGCTTGTGAATGGATCACCTGAAACTGATGTTAATACCAGGAGCCTTTGGGTCAGAGTTCATGTAGAGGTGACGACTCTAATGCCAAAGTACAATCGGAGCTGCTCCAGAAAGATGAAAGTAAGTACAGTGTGAGGAATCAGACGGATTCCAGCTGGGACAAGGCCCTGTGGAGACAAAACACAAATTTACTACCACAGTTTAACACACACTCAGAATGTATAACACTCTTTATTGGCATAAAAAATAGTTTTCACCTTGTAGAAAGCTTTAGGTCCGAGTTTTCCAGTATCAGACAGACAATGAATCACCCCCTACCACAGAAATTATAGTGTCACAACTGAATATACACTACTCTTCAAACATTTGATGTTTTTTTTTTTTTGTTTTTGAAAGAAGTCTCTTATGCTCACCAAGTCTGCATTTGACCAATAATACAGTAAAAACAATTATACCGTAAAATATTATTACAATTTAAAATGACTGTTTTCCATTTTAATATATTCTGAAATGTGTTACTATGATGCAAAGCTGAATTTTCAGCATCATTACTCCAGTCTTCAGCGTCACATGATACTTCAGAAATAATTCTAATGTACTGATTTGCTGCTCAAGATACATTTCTTATTATTATCAATGTTGACAACAGTTGTGCTGCTTAATATATTTGTAGAAACATGCATTTTTTCAGGATTCTTTGATGAATATAAATTTCAACAGAAAAGTATTTACTAAATTATATGAATCTTTTGTAACTTGATAAATGTATTTACTGTCAAATCTGTTCTTGCTGAATAAAAGCATATTAAAGAAATCAAATTTTTGAACAGTAGTGTATGGCAAATTAAAAAAATTCAAGAAAATTCAAGATGCAATGTAGATGTAAGATGAATAAATATATATATATATATATATATATATATATATATATATATATATATAAATGGAGAAATTAAAGCAGAATCTTACCCTGTATTCCCCCTTTGAATTCATCAGTCTGGTTTTCACCACATCCATAGGCTGACAGAGAACAGTAGCACAACCTCCCTGTGAAGAACCTTAAAATGTTACTAAGTGAGCTAAGCTGAACTACTAAGTGGAATCATCAACAACACTTTTTTAATTTTTAAAAAGACATGCCAAAAAATTAATGGTCTTAAAGGCACAGTAGCAAATACAGCTTGTTTAGTGAGAGAGGTGTAAATGGTCTTGCAAATTAAATCAAACTACGACATTACTACTTGACCAACATTATAAGTGGACCTTAGGGAAAAATAAAATAAAAATGTAACCTTTAAAGTATTAAAGGTTAGTTTATAATGTATTCCTGAGGAGGAGGGCAACTCACCGCAATGAAGCTAGCAACAAAGTGAGTGAAAATGTTATCAGTCATCAAACCAGTTCCCAGAACCAGCTGCTTAGCCTGGTCGTAACAGGACAGCTAGAAGAACCAGAGAAAGACTAGTGAGGAACTGAGACAATCCTGGTCAAGGAAAAATGACAGACCACTCACATCCCATTCAATGACTGTCTGCAAGTGTGGCTATTAAAACTAAACAGTTTTTCCATTACCTGCCCCACAGTGACCATGGCCCCTCTACTAGCTGCCATTGAGGCTCCAGAGAACAGCTTCCTTATTCCCTCTGTGAGAAAAAAATAGCAGGTCACAAGGCAGGAGCTCTTACAAACAGAGCTCTATGAATAATTCAGATAACCCCAACCCTTGTCTGTTCTCTCTTTCCTGATGGATGAGCAAGTAGCTCAGGCCCACATTCTGTCATTACACATTAACAGATTGCTGTGGGAAGGTTTTAATCTGTGACTTTAAGTGCAGACTTTGGCATGCATACCTCTTCAGCAACAAAACAATGCTCCAATTCATTCTATAGGCCTACTATATTTTGTGACAGTATCTTTTCAGACAGTTCATCTTATTTCTGATAGTCCTAAGCCAAAATGTGTCTCACATTTTTTGTAAACGGATTTGCTTATTCTCACCTTCTTTCCAGACGCGTAACAATCCATCAAGAGCGTGTGCATAGCTGCAAAACACCATATGTTGTCATGACAGATTATTTTGTTTTAGTCTGGTGTGTACTTCATAATTTTTGAGACTCACTTTCTTCTTAACTCAGCTGGCAACTTCACATCATTCTGCATTCTGTCAAAAAAAAAAAAAAAACAGGGTAGAAGAAAAGGCACAAAATGACCAGTTTCAGGGTGTTGTGCAGGCAAGAAGAGAGTTGAAGCATAGGTCTAAATGCAAAGTAAATTTATTAAATGAAAACAAAACACAAAACACTCTGCAACTCAGGAGCACAGGATAAATGCAGGAGCAAAGCAAACCCTGGTCAAGCCAACAGAGGAAATGTCAACGGCAGAGGAAGAGACCACAGTGCAGCTGGAGACTCCCAATGGAGGAGGTGGCAGATGAAGAGACCATGGTGGAGCCAGTGACGGAGATGACCATGGTAGAGCCATGGGAATGGAGATCCACGGAGGAGCTGGTTGGAAAGCTGACCAGATCGGAAGACTGAGGAGGACACCTAGGAGGAACCAGTGAATGGTGAACCAGGGAGACATCACAGGCTTGGAAGTCCGAGGTGGAGCCAGAGGGATGGACCCCAAAGGGTTGGCAACAGACCAAGTTGGAGACTGAGAGATGAGGAGCCTGGTGGAATCAGAGGGATGACAAACCTTGGTGAAGCCAAGGCCTGAAGCGAAATCATTGAACATCCCCGGTTTGGTGGACCTGGGTTACTTGCCACTGGGTTACCGTGGCTGTGCCAGTAGAGCTGCAGGACTGAGAAGGATCCTGGCAGAATCTCTAGAGGAAGGGGTAGGGCACTGGATGGGACCAGTGGTGGAGGATGGGTTTTGGGGTGAACTTAAGAATGGGGATTTATTTCAGGACATTCAGGTCAATAAGAGCTGGCTCTAAGATGGACTGGACGACTGGAGCTGGCTCCAGGATGGATAAGGCAATGGGATGGACAGCTCCACTGATTGGGTCCATTGCCGGCTTGGGGCCCACAGTGGGCATGTGCATTGGCTTGGGGCCCGTGATGATGTTTAGAGGGGTTGGGAGGGCTCAGGAAGGAGATCCAGGGCTGTTGCGGACACAAGAAGGTTGACATCCTCCTCCATCTCACCAACTTTGAAGGGGGGTCCATTTTGCTGAAGCACCCACTCTATGTATTCAGAGAATGTTCCTTGAGGACCATCTCTAGGAAAACGAGATCTTATCTGTGTATTTAGTCTGGCATGGAAAAATATACAGAGGAAGTCGTCTTGATAATGTACCACATGATTCAAAAACCCAAAAACTCATAAGATCATTGAGGGATCTCCTGGTTGATGAAGAGGATTCGTACCACTGCTAGATCCATTTTCTGTCACTGTGCAGCGCAGGCAAGAAGAGAGTTGAAGCATGGATCTAACAGTAAAGTTATCTACAGATCTACAAAATAGATGTACAGTTGCTTTACTATAAAAACACTCACAACTCTGCTGCTGTTTTTTGAGCCTCCCTTGTGTAAGTTAATGTCACTCACCTGACATTAACCATGTCCGCTGGCGTCCCAATAAACCCACCAGTGAGACCTACAGATTAGGAAATTAAAGGAACAGGTTTTTCTTTCTTCTGTGAAGCATGTTTTCTTGTATGAAAACAGAGCCGCGCAGACATTTTACCATCTCATCTCAACACATGATAAAAATTTAAAACAGATTTAAAACAGTGGTTCTTTTTTTAAATTAAAAATTAAAAACTTAAATTAAAAACTTATTTTAATTTTACTTAATTAATAATTTTAATTGATTATTTTAATTTATGGATACTTGGATAGCTAACTAGAAAAAAAAAAATATTGTGGACAATGGGAGTCCTTGGAGTCAAAAAGTTTGACATCCACTGCTTTAAAAGATGCCAAAGTGAGAGATTAATCTTCAGTTCATCATACTTCACAGGCAAATTAACAAAGTTACTGGAATATACAGTGTTGGCTGTGATGTGTTTACCTCCAAAAGCAGCCAGCAAGATCTTCTGGTAGAAGGGCATGGGCCCCTGGTTTCGACTTGATATCCTGTCTCTCACAGTTTCATAAATGGCGAAGCGGGTCATTGAGTATGTCATCTAGAAGAGTGAATACAGCACCACACAGACAAAAGAATACCATTTGGGACTCCTTGTTGTAAGACCTTAAAATGAGCACAAAAGTATAGAAAAAGCCAAATCCTCTGCAAAGGCACTAACCTGCCTGCAGAGTGAAGCACTGAGCCCATTGTAGAGTGCTAGCACCCCATCACTGCGCACCACCTGCATGGCCATGCCAGTCATCTTCATCTTCACCTCCTGCTGGGTTTGCAGATGAACCTGAAGGTGGAGAAAAGAACTAGGCAAACCCAGTATAGACTACACTAGACTATTGTATTATCTATACTACACTACTGTATCTAGTGTACTAGGGTATACTGGAAC
This sequence comes from Tor tambroides, assembly GCA_021397915.2. Classification (NCBI taxonomy): domain Eukaryota; kingdom Metazoa; phylum Chordata; class Actinopteri; order Cypriniformes; family Cyprinidae; genus Tor; species Tor tambroides. The sequence goes on along the minus strand of JAFVLL020042667.1, from coordinate 9,588 downwards.
TATACTACACTCCTCAAAATAAAGGTTCAAAAATGGGGTTTTTGGAGCAATGCCATAGAAGAACCATTTTTGTTTCCCGACAGAACCTTGCAGTGAACAGTTCCTTAAAGAACCTTTTTTTTTTTTCCTGTGAAGAACATTTTAACAGTTCAAAAAAGATTCCATGGATATTAAAGGTTCTGCATGGAACCTTAGGTGCAAGAACCTTTTTTTTCACAGATTTCACAGTGATCTAATTTTCTAATTTTTTCAAACCTAGTCTGTAGGGTCAAACACCCCAGGGGGATGGCTTAATAACTGCAGTTACTTTGTTCTGAAAATCAGATCCTTTGTTTTTCCATAATGTAGTTGGTTGAATAAAAATACTTGCACTTTATATTTCAAAATTACCTCAAGTTAGCATCAGGTAGCTAGTTAACTAGCCAGTTAGCATCAGCTAACAATATTTTTCAAATAGGCTATTGTAATTTTGTAATTCATAATTATAGTGATTATATTATTTTTAATTTAAAGCTAAAACTGCATGTACTCTGAATTTGCTGTAAAAGCAAATTGCTTTGTCAGACTGGGGGCATGTTACCCCCACCTGTGGGGCAAAACGCCCCCTCGAAAACTATGGACATTTTTCTTACTTGGTTTATAATTTTTGTCATAATTTGTCACTAAAACTATGATAACTATTCTAGACACATTTGTTTCACAGAAAGAAAAAAAAAAGACAATCACACAGGCGTTTCCCCCCACTCTACCCTACTATACTATACTAAACTACATTTATAATTAGGCTATACTTTAAAGGCTAATAAACCAAAAGATTGCCGGTAGACTTTAGAAGCACTCACGTAGCCTATAAATCTCCCTCGATCTTACCTTTATTAAGTCCAGAGGGTGAGTGCAACAGGCGGCCGCGCACGAGGCAATTCCTCCGAAGTACCAGCGCGAAATACGTGTCTCTGTCATGATTGAATCTTGGTTTATTCCGTGACGACACAAAGAAGGAATAAAGTGGAATAACACGACTCACACGCGACATTAACCGCTCGGTTCTGTGATAAAGTCCCAGTGATAATCCTCTACACTGCAGTTGACTGAATTATCCTAGTGCTGCCGGAAGACCTGCACCGTCAAATAGCTTCTTTCATCCGCTATACCTGGGATTACAAACGCGCAGGTAGTACATAAAGTCGCTCATTTGTAAGCATAGTAAGAAAGTTCACAGATATAGCGGGGTAACGCGTGGGTTACAGAGTAGCTAGTCCGTCGCTCGGTATAGTATTAGCCCGTCATGCTGCCAACTCGGACACTCAGGCGACCTTACAAGACCAAGCATCTGACAGAAGAATGTATCATGTGCCAAGGCAACATTGTTGCTTTAAGGGGACATGCAGTTGGCATAACTCACACAGCACGGTTAGTGTTCAATTCAGAAATTCTTTTTATTTGCATTTTTATTGTTCAAAATGTATGCTTCTGATGGCTTTTGAATGAATCAAAGCATAATTGAGGCTTATGTTATCGTCTGTCAGTTCTTGAAACCAATGAAATATCGTTTCGCTTTTGCGCTGAGAAAGTTTCACAAGGATCCCCTCAAGCGTGCTTTCAGCTGCTTTCAGTGAGAAGTGTGTACGTGACACATATAAATAGAATCAAGGAATGTTTGACCTCCGTAGGGTTTGTCAAAGGCTGTGCGTCAATAAAGTCCACCTTGTGGTTGCTTCTAGACTTTATCTATTATTTTTATGAGACTTGTTCCGTTTATTTTTCAAACCTCTGGTCAAAATTGTGAGTGACCACTACTGCTGAAGTGTGCAAAAGGCACACTAAGTCAAGTCAGATTTATTTGTATAGGCTAGAGCTTCTCTCAGCTTTACAGAAAATTGTTATTGTTTATAATTATTAATATATTTCCAAAATGCTGAAGCAAATACTTGAATCTTGGAATCCATGACCAGTGACAGACGTCTGAACGCATGATGCCTGTTCTTCAGTCTCTTGAGGTCATGTGGTTGGTGAAAATTGGGCGTATTTGGTCATATTTACACGTTATAGGCCTAGTTCAAATGAGTGAATGAATGGGTGTATGAATTAATTTTGGTTATTTAAGATGACTCTAAATTTATTCAAAAGAACATTAATTTTTTTGTTGTTTATATAATAGATGACAAACAGCTCTACCAGCCATCAGGGGCCAGATGAGCTGTAGAAATAGCACATATTTACCAGAAATCAGTTATATATTAAATATATATTTGACTAATAATTAGCAATTGCAAACACTGTCAAATAAGATTGGTTTGCCAATTATTAATTATCATAATAATAAACAGTGCTGTTCAGCGGTGAGGGGCACCTAGTAGGCTAGCTTACCAAAAGTATTCATATTAAACTGAATAAATAAACCACAGGTGGATGTCCGATAGGAAGGAATATTCGCGGGCATTTGATTAATGAAAAGGTTTGGCACAGATACAGAGTGCAGTGAATCAGACCAGCAGAGGACGCCAGAGACCACCATGAAGGAAAACAACGTGTTTCAAACCAATGAAACGAGTGAGTCGAATAATCATCATATAGACCCTGTTGATATACACTCACCTAAAGGATTATTAGGAACACCTGTTCAATTTCTCATTAATGCAATTATCTAATCAACCAATCACATGGCAGTTGCTTCAATGCATTTAGGGGTGTGGTCCTGGTCAAGACAATCTCCTGAACTCCAAACTGAATGTCAGAATGGGAAAGAAAGGTGATTTAAGCAATTTTGAGCGTGGCATGGTTGTTGGTGCCAGACGGGCCGGTCTGAGTATTTCACAATCTGCTCAGTTACTGGGATTTTCACGCACAACCATTTCTAGGGTTTACAAAGAATGGTGTGAAAAGGGAAAAACATCCAGTATGCAGCAGTCCTGTGGGCGAAAATGCCTTGTTGATGCTAGAGGTCAGAGGAGAATGGGCCGACTGATTCAAGCTGATAGAAGAGCAACTTTGACTGAAATAACCACTCGTTACAACCGAGGTATGCAGCAAAGCATTTGTGAAGCCACAACACGCACAACCTTGAGGCGGATGGGCTACAACAGCAGAAGACCCCACCGGGTACCACTCATCTCCACTACAAATAGGAAAAAGAGGCTACAATTTGCACGAGCTCACCAAAATTGGACAGTTGAAGACTGGAAAAATGTTGCCTGGTCTGATGAGTCTCGATTTCTGTTGAGACATTCAGATGGTAGAGTCAGAATTTGGCGTAAACAGAATGAGAACATGGATCCATCATGCCTTGTTACCACTGTGCAGGCTGGTGGTGGTGGTGGTGTAATGGTGTGGGGGATGTTTTCTTGGCACACTTTAGGCCCCTTAGTGCCAATTGGGCATCGTTTAAATGCCACGGCCTACCTGAGCATTGTTTCTGACCATGTCCATCCCTTTATGACCACCATGTACCCATCCTCTGATGGCTACTTCCAGCAGGATAATGCACCATGTCACAAAGCTCGAATCATTTCAAATTGGTTTCTTGAACATGACAATGAGTTCACTGTACTAAAATGGCCCCCACAGTCACCAGATCTCAACCCAATAGAGCATCTTTGGGATGTGGTGGAACGGGAGCTTTGTGCCCTGGATGTGCATCCCACAAATCTCCATCAACTGCAAGATGCTATCCTATCAATATGGGCCAACATTTCTAAAGAATGCTTTCAGCACCTTGTTGAATCAATGCCACATAGAATTAAGGCAGTTCTGAAGGCGAAAGGGGGTCAAACACAGTATTAGTATGGTGTTCCTAATAATCCTTTAGGTGAGTGTAGACAGTTTAGCACCTGTAATCAATCTCTACAATCGCTCTCTCTCTTATGTGAAGTATTTGTCTATTATCTTCAAAAGACAAAGTCAATTTATGAAGAAGCTCTTCATTTTTGTAATAACACATTTTGTAAGAATTTTTGTCTAATAGGCTAAAAGAGAGAGAGAGAGAGAGAAAACGTCTTCCACTCAGTCTGAAGCATTCAACAGATATGGGATAAATCTTTTTTAATGAACCCTGTGTGTGAGCATGATTTCCATATCTTGAGAAAAGTATACAGACACACATCTTCACTCATCATGACTCTCACACACACTGATCTTACTGTCTATATAAGGATTTAGTTCTCTAGTTATTTATTACATTTATTCTGACATGTTATTTTAGTGACAGACGTTCAGCTGAAGTACTAATGTAATGAAGAGATAATAAAATAATCTATAACATCTCACTGTTAATGATTCATCATGCAGCTTAAAGTATTAAGGGTACAATCTCTGTAGAATCTATTTTGATTCATCAACACAGTTTCACTGATGATCCAGACCAAACATAAAACCCCGGATAGAGCGGCTGAGTGAATGTGGTCTGGACCATGTAAATGAGGTTCATTGTGTCAGAGATACTGTAAAAGGACAGAGTTCCTGCACTGTGATCCACATACACTCCTATTCTATGGCTGATGGATGTTATAGAGAGATCAGTCTGTTTGTTATTGTGCCAGAATGAGTAACTGGAGGGAAAACAGAACAAACTCCAGGACTGATCATTATGTCCAAAGAAACATTCGTAACCATTTCCCTTCCTGCTGATGCTCTTATATGACACTGATATACACACATATTGACCACTCCACTCAATCTCCCAGTAACAGCGTCCAGAAATGCTCCTTCTACACAACACTTGATACCAATAATCAAATCTGTCTGGATGATCAGAATACAGATGATCTGTGCCGGTGTTAGTAATCACTCTGTTCCTCTCAGACAGCTGGAGGCATTTATTCATTGTGTTTGCATCCAGAGTGAACTGATGGGAGTCTGATGGAGAGAAAACACATCAGAATCAGCAATTATGAATCAGTTTGATTATTTAATGTAGCTGAACTCTTCATATTTATTGTATCAGAAGTGTCTCCATACAGCTGACCAGATATCCTGTGCAAGATATCACTACATGATCATTTATAAAACTTATCTATCACGTTTTTTGGACCTTCTACAGGAAATACATGAACGCACTCTGTGAGTTTTGCTTGTTTTCTTAGTGACTTACATTGTAGAAAGCCGTTCCTGGTCTTGGGAACAATGTTGGTGCATGTGACTGTGGAAATCAACAATCATGAACAGTGTAATTGTCAAGACAGCAAAACATTTCTAATATAATGTTGTACATGATATTAGATGATGATCAACTGATTTCTGAGAGCAGATGAACCTCCAGGACTTTACCTCTGTCAAAGATCTCCTTTTTGCTGAAATCCTCCAGTTTGTCCCTCAGCTGACAGACAGATTCTCTCACGGCATCAAAAGAGAGTAGAGAGCTGAAGGGAACAATGGGAATGTCTGTAGATCCAGGAGCTGCTGAAAGAGACTGGAAACTCTACAGAAAACAGAAATCAATACTCATCACCTCCACACTTCACACAATAACCTGCACTACTATCAGATCTGTGCAGCTTCTGTTGACTTGAGATGCAGCCTTAAATCTTTAATCACACCGTGTTTGTTTATTTAGCCAGAGAAAAACTGGTTCCCTGACCGAGCCTGGTTTCTCCCAAGGTTTATTTATTTATTTATTTTTCCTCCATTTCTGTCACCTTTGGGTTCCTTGCCAGTCACCTTTGGCTTGCTTAGTTGGGGTCTAAAAATCACTCAGTATTCAGTAACATTATGTTTCAGCTACACTGACAATATTGGATGTGAATAAATCTTTAAATAAATTGAGTTAAATAATGGCACATCTCTACGGTGGCCGGGAGAGCTCAACACGCTGCAACTTCAGAAAACACATGCAAACAGAAAAATTACCAGCAAATCAAAAAACATCTTCATCAGTTTAACAGCAGGTGCTGCGAATGCTCACAACACAATCAAATAAAGAGTTTTATTTGCAGTGTGTTTCTTTATTTGGCTGTGTTGTGAGCATTTGTAGCGTGTGTGTTGTCAAATTGATGAAGTTGTTAATTTGCAGGTGTTTTAATTTTTCTGTTTGCAGTGTGTTTCTTTGTTTGGTTGTGTTGTGAGCATTTGCAGTGCGTTTCTTTATTTGGTTGTGTTGTGAGCATTTGCAGCGTGTGTGTTGTCAAATTGAGGAAGTTGTTTTCTTAATTTGCTGGTGTTTTCTCTATTTGCAGCGCGTTGAGCTGTCTCAGCCACCTGTACATCTGCCTTCTGTAGAGCTGCATCATAGCTGAATGAAATTTGTTTCATAATTTGGGAATTTTGAAACATCAACGCTGTTATTAAACTGAACTGAATCAACATTAAACTGACTCAAGCTGAATAACAACACTACTGTCTTTAGCTGGACTCATCAAAAAATATACCCTGCAAACATGTCCTTACGGGGCCCACGCTGGCTTTTTGCGGGCATAGTGGGCTAAGGCCAGCTCACACCAAACCTAAACAGGCCCAGTGCGGGCTTGCCAAGGTGAGGCCCACAGCTTTGGGCTCACCGCAGGCTCTCTGTGAGAAGGCCACATTAGCGGACTTAGGATCATTAGATCATAGTCTTCAGGATCATTAGAAAATCACAGGTGGGTGAGTTTGATCAAATTTGGAGCTAAATTCTACAGCAAAGTAGATCTCACAAGCCATATTTGAGGGGTAACGGACATGAGCCTGTTAATAGGAATTTTGTGGTCAGTTTTCTTCCTTACCACTAGGGGTGCTAGGGTGTTTTAGGTTTCCTTATGTAAATCCATTGTGGTAGAGGGAGTTAGCAATAACAAGCAGCAGTAGCCACTAGCCAGCATGGCTCACATGCTGAACACATTGTGCTGTGTCCTGGTTGGGAAATTTGTCATTTCAACCCAGTCTAAAGGAGGGTTTTTTTCTTTTCTTTTCTATTTAAAAGTGTGCATTGCTGATGTTTTTTTTTTTGTTGTTTTTTTTTGCGTAGATGTTATATGTATGTATGTATGTCCTATGTTTGGATTGATGCTAAGAGTTTAAGACAGTATATTTGTATGCATTTCAGAAGGACTCTTTATTGGTGAGGTTACCACATCATGGTCCAGTTTGAATATGGATTTAAAGTTTTTCGACGTGAGACTATAGTGTGGACTGTGGACTATTTTTGACTGTTCCTGGTTAGGAAGAGTCTGGTGTTTGAGAGCTGTGGCATGTTTTCATTACAAGAGGTCGGATTATTCATTTGCTATCAGCCAACTTCAGCTATGGACAGTGTTTGGACATTGATGCACTACAGATAAGACTTTCGCACACATCAACTTTCACATGACAAAATCCCACAATCTTACATTGCTTTCTTTTGATTTTTAGTACTTTTGTATATTTACATTTTTGGCTATATGCAGCTGTATTAACCTGAACTGAATGTTTTCTATTTTGTATTTAATAAATCCATTGATTTTAAATCCCTTTGACTACTGTACATTTTTGACAATACAGACAATAGTTATGCGGTGACTGCATCCATTTCAGATGTATAATAGCTGTTTTTCCCAAAGACTTAACTTAAAAAGTTATAGTAGCAGAAAATTATTTAAAGTGAAACAGATGTATTGTTATAGATTAATAGTGCGGGCCCTGTGTGGGCCTTGTGAGGGCTTCCTGGGGCTAAGTGAGGGCTGCCCATACAGGGCCAGCGCTAAGGGACCAACGTTTTGCCAGTGAGCAAAGTCTTGGGGGCCCTTAGGCTAGCCCTAAGTGGGCCCGTAAAGGGCCAGTGCAGGCTTGTTTGCAGGGATCTCACTCGTCACAGTTGAACTGAACTGAATCAATCCTGAACTGACTGGAGCTGAATAGTGATACCATTGACTTGCTATAACTGCTTTACAGCAGAATTAGAATTTGTCTAATGTTTAATGAATGTTGCATCATATTTTCCTGTTTATTACCGTGAAGCTGCTTTGAAACAATAAACTACCGGTATAAAGTGCTATATAAATAAATATGACTTGTCTTGACTTCACTCCTGTTTTCCTAGATCTTTGTTACCAGCAGGAAATGGATGTGGTTGTGTATGTGTGCAAGCTGTTTCAGCTCAGCGTCTCTCCTCTTCAGATCATCAATCTCCTTCTCCAGTCTCTCCATGAGTTCTTCAGCTTGACTCATTACAGCCTTTTCCTGATCTCTGATCATCTGTGTGACCTCAGAGCAGCTTCTCTCAATGGAGAGGATGAGCTCAGTAAAGATCCTCTCACTGTCCTCCACTGCTGTCTGTGCAGAGCGCTGTTAGACACATCGCAATCACACAGTGAGCTTTAGTGAGACTTGAAAGGGCTGCAGCACTGGAGAAGAGTGCTGAGACTTCTCAAACTTCTCTTCTTCTCCAGACTCACCTTATGTGATGCCACAGCCTCTCTCAACTGCTGAAAATCTTTCTGTTTCTGCTGGAATCTCTGCTGGAACTTCATCTCCGTCTCCTTCAGCTGTTTCTGAAGGACAAACCAATAAATGTTACATAAGACTACAAACACAAAACCATCAAAGGAACAGTTCACCAAAAAAAAAAGAAAAGAAAAGAAAATGGATTTTTCCATACTATGGAAATCAATGGCTACTGGCAAATATTTAGTTACATTCTTCAAAATATCTTCTTTTGTGTTCAATAGAACAAAGAAACTCAAACAATTTAGAACAACTTAACAATGTCAATGTAAATTAAATAAAATGCAGTTAGTAAAAAAAAAAAAACTTTTTCTGACACTTAAATAGAACTTAAGTAGGCTACATCTTTATGCAATTTCATTACTTCTAGTGTCTTTGAAATATGGTTAAAGTGTAGGTACTTTATAGAAATATCCAATATATTAAAACGAGTAAGTAAAATTTTCAATTTGATATAACTACAAAATACATTTTTAAAAAATGTAAAAAGTACAATATCTCTTTAAAGTGCGCATAAATCGCCTTTTATTTCATTAATAAGTACAGTTTTTTAAAAATACATTTTGAAGTACACTACAAGTGCACATTCAATACAATTAAGTACACTTCTTTTTCACAAGGCTGCACTCATGAGAAGTGGTCGAATCACTTCCCCTGTATTTGTTGTGGATTTTGCACTTTTGAGACATTCCCTAAACTTGAAATACCCCTAGTGTTTGAGAGTTCTCTATTATAGATCAGTGGATTACATATAATGCTCAAGAAGAGGTCGAATGTCAACGAATGTACAACATAAAAGCAACTTTACCGCACCCTTACAGGCTGTGGGTTTGCGTGTCATATGTATACAGTATCTATGGTACCTTGCTACAGGTAAGCCAATTAGCCGTCTTAGTTATGTGTGTTGGTGCGTGTCAAGATGGCGCCTTGAACACACATGCGTTTGTGAGGTCCGCAATCCCAATCTGTTTTTTTTTAATAGTTTTAGTGAAATATAAGAGATTATTTTGGGAAATTGTCTTTCTTAATGACTTTAATTTTGTAAACAACAACAATGGGAGGTTCTGAAAAGAGAAAAAGTTTAAAGAAGTCCGGGAAAACAATGTTGAATACTCCCACTGCTAATGTTGACAGAAGTCTACAAGCAATGGAGCGTCCTGACAGTGCTTCTTCAACCGGTGTACTGAAGGATAATCTTCA
>JAFVLL020042666.1:0-28687 GCA_021397915.2 Tor tambroides | reverse complement strand
GCTCGGACCGAGCGTTTTGATTGGGCGAACATTTGTTGGTCCTACACCTTCCACAGAATATATAAATACAGATAAATACATTTAGACCACTTAACTTAATGATTGCTATCAGGATGTGAAGAGACTTTCAACCAGAATAACAAAAAATGTTTCTGAAGACAATCACCTATGATACCTTTAACAAGCACAACTTGTGATTTTAATAATACATTAGTAAATGCTGAAATTAACGTCAACTAAGATTAATAAATGCTGTAGAAGTATTGTTCAATCTTAGTTCATCTTAACTAATGAACCTTATTGTAAAGTGTTACCAATAAATCATTCTCCAATTATCTCTTTTATTTACAAATTCAAGGGTTCACTTACTTTTTCCACCCTGCACTATCAATGTTTACTCAATGATTAAAAAAAATAAAAAAATAAACAAAAAGTACAACTGGCACACACATTATTGTTGTGTAAAGTTACACGCACACACATATTTTACTATAACTTTTAAAATAAAAAAATGATTGTAAGTTTTCACAACAATAATATGTGTGACACAAAAACTAGTGTCCTTTTTACATTTTCATTGAATATATTGGGACTTGTACATAATTGCAGGCCTATATTAGCAAATATTACATAGTTGTATGATATTTTATATAAAAAAGTATACATTGTTAAAAATAGTAAAAATAATAATTTAGTCATAGAACAAACCATGTCAATTATATATAGATTACTTTATGCATTGACACAGTCTGTGAATTTCTTCCAGCGGCTTTTGCAGAAGGAAAATGAGCTTGAACTCATAATATTTAGTTGTGGAAAGGTTGGCAGTGTGTTCATGTGCATGATAATAATGTGATCTGAGTGGATTTGGCTATGACTATATGGTTGCTAGGGTTTTCTGGGTGGTTGCTAGGATGCCGGGACTAAACTTCCAGAAGCTGAAGTTGTCAAATCACTAAATCCTGCCCATGGAATCGATGGGAATAGTGATGCTGTCCTTATCAAACAGCAGTAATAATGAAGTGGCTGTATAATAACCTTGACCGAGAACAGGGCAGATATCAGTCCCAAACCTCCTGAAACATCTGCTTTCCCTGCATGACCAGAGAAAAGAGAGAGACGGCGGATATAAAGCAGATCGTTATCGGCCAGAGGAAAGATGACAGTTCCATTAGCTTTGAGAGGAGAGAAGCCGGTTTGATCCAGCGCATAAGTGACATTTCCCTCGTCCTCCTCACCGGCAGTTCATCAGCTCCACCGAGCGTCAGCTCCTCAGTCCGCAGTCGACATCGGCCCTCGACTGCGGGTCATAACAGGTCAGAGCTTCAGACGACGCGTCTCGATCAGGAGAAGCACGGTGTTCAGAGTCAGAGCCGGTTCCTCAGGAGTCTCCGGGGTTTGAGTCGCTTGCTGAACTCAAACTACAACAGTAAGTGAACACCCAACACCACAAGAGAGATTTGGCAAGTTAGGATGATCCACGTAGATGTCGTGACAGTTAAGTGTGCTTGGAATGTGCATTTATAGTGCATTTTAAAGTATATATTTAAAAGTTGTACTTGTAGATAATATAATATGAGGTAAAAGGCCACTTAAGAGACTTAAAGAAAAACATTTTCACATTCTTAGCACATTTAAGTGCACTTTTAAAAAGAGTACTTAAGTGTACTTAATTTTTGCTTTATAACTTTAACTGTAGTGTTATTCAGTATTACATTTAAAGTTAAAATATTGTACTAAATTGCAATATGCAAAGACTCGCTTTCATGACTGTGTTTCTAAACACACTTAACTACACTTTTAAACAGTAATGTCAAATTAAAATGTTTACTTAAAATACACTTTAAATCATTATGTTTTAATAACCTTGTGATGTGTTTTAAAGGAGTACGCTTATTTTGATATTTAATATCATACTAAAGCACATGAAAATAACTTGATTATTATTTTAACTGTAGTCTTGTTCAGTATTGCATTTAAAGTTAATTGATTTTAAATGTGTTAAATTGGAAAATCATTAAAATGTGTATTTGCAAATATATTTAAATACATGACAAGTTTAGTTTGTCATTAATGCTTGTCAGTACATTTAGCAGTACTTTAACCATATTTCAAAGAAGTAATCAGGAAATGACATATAAAGATGTACTTAAGTCCTACTTAAGTGGGTCAAAAAAAGTGAGTCAATATGCATTCGAAGTAGGCTTTCTACTGTCACTCATGTCACCACTCCTGGTAATTTTTAACAGCCTCTCTTTCCAGCATCCAGTATGCTGCTGATGGATCTCTTTTTCACTCAGAAATATGAGTCTTTATGCTATATAGATGTTGACGTGAAGGAGCAGATTCTGCAGCTGATTTTCGGTGCAATGGCGTTGCGGTCTGTAGGGTCACTGATTTCCTGATGGTGTGGTTTGTGTTATAACAGCCTGCAGAGACTGGCGTGAGGTCGCGGTGAATAAACACCATCATTGACACTGAGACAGACAGCTGAGTTATTACAATGTGAAGAGACACAAACATCTACAACACCACCATCCTGCTCTGCTGCACTTGACTGAGATGTCATCAACACCTTTGAGTTCATACCAGAGGTCAGAGGTCATGTAAGGACCGCTGGAGATTTAGGGTCAGAAATGCTAATTAATAATAGCCTGAGAATGAATACAACAAGTGTTTTCTAAGTGACATAATCAAGCAATCTATCTATAATGACACAATTTTTCCTTTAAATATCACCAGTAGGACACATTATGTAACAGTGCATTTCTGAAAAGAAATTACATTTATATTGAAAGGCAAAGAGAGATCATTACGACGACATTTTTACACGTTTAATACTTACTGTTAGAGGTTTAGATACAGTATATCAGCTACATAGTAAGCTATGTCATAGTGATACTTGATAAACACCACTAAAAATGATCAATTTATCCACAGACAGACAAATATTAAGATATCTGTAATATTGAACAGACACTTAGTTATGAACCACAGGGGAAAATCTCTCTGAGCTCTATTAGCACTGTCCCGCAGGATTTGTTAAAACATTAATGATATACTGAATAATTAACATTTAGAAATGAGGGTAGTTGTCAAGTGAGAATAAACCTTTTAACAGACCATTGAAATAATGGCCAGTGAGTGGAGGTTTAGTGATCGTATCCAGACCATAACAAAGCATGGTGTGTATAGAAATATCAGCAATTGTTTATTTTATTTTATGGTCATACATTAAGAGCCAATGTACAAACAGAGAGAGAGAACTAGTTGAAGTAAACTAAATGTGACAAAACTAGAAACCATTACATCTAAATAAACATGCATGTGTGTGTTAATTTATCACCAGCTGCCTGAGATCTTCAGGTGATTTCTTCAAATAAAACCTGCCCTCCATCTGACATGCCTTGATGTGCTGCAGGACATCAGCCAATCAGAGACAGAGCTTCACCTCATATTCCACATGTCATTAGCAGGCGTCCAATCAGTGATGAGAGAACACAGATAACCTCATAATGAAATTCAGAAACTTCAAAAAAATGAAACATCAGAAAAAAGTCAGAATGCAGGAGCAAATCAAAACAACCTCATAGGACTGAAAGGGATAAATTTTGTTAATTTGTATATATTAATATATGACAATGACGATTCATTTGAGAAACAATGAACTTTGCACACATTGTTTGATTCACCAGTGCCAGTTTTCAATCATTTTGATTTATTACAACAATAAAAATCTGCAAATGTAAAAATTTTTGACTATACACTTTATTTCAACATTAATTTTAACTTCATGTTCTTGCTAAAGATAATATAGTATCTTAGGACATCTGATGAACATTATTCCATGCTGACTCTCTCTCAATGGCTCACTGAGATCTTTATGAGTTTCATAGAAAGTCGTGATGCATGTTTGATATCATTCTCATCCTTGAGACCAACAAATATTCAGCATTCAGTTCATGATTTCCACTTTTTCACTCTCTGCTCTAAATGCAAGTGCACTTCAAACTAAACCTTAGTGACAAACCTGTCTGCTGTGATTGATCTTAACAAATGTGTGTTTATTAAAGCCTGATCATGTGTTGACATGTCTCGTCTCACACTGGTGCTAATGGTGAATTCAGGATCTTTCAGAATCACGAGAAGACAAATGAAATCAATTCAGTTCAATTCCATTTGCTGCTGAATCCATACAGCTATCCTTTGCTATTCTTTCACTTTTTTTAACATCCTTTCACTAAAGCAGAAACCTTGAAGAGTTTGATTGAGTTCTGTTTTAGTGACTTGTATGAAATCAGTTTCATTTTTCTCCTCACAACAGGTCTGAAATAGCAATCGGCTCACAAAATTACTCTGATTCTTCTTTTTCCAACCTTTCTTTGTCCCCCTTGAGTTTATCAAACTCCTTTCATAGTTTAGTAGCTTAAGTTCACCAAAAAAAAAAAAAAAAAAAAAAATGGTAGTAAAATCTGAATTGCAATGCAATCAGAATTCAGGGTTAAACCGTGTTTATAAAACAACTGAAATTTGAAATCATAAAAGCTATTGATAACGCTTTTCCTTCTTGTCTAAACTGAACATGTTAATTCATGAAAGAATAAATATTAATGGTTACAGTGCAGACCGGATGCTACATAGAAACATTCTCCTAGAAAGTCCTGTTTTCTGTTTACAAGCACAAATACTGATGTGACTGTGACCTGCAGCTCTGGCCAGCGTGTGGTTATACTCTCTAAGAGACGGTTAGTGCCATCGTTTAAGAGTCATGAGGGAAAGCAGCTGTCTCAATGCGTCCAAACAGCCAACGCTGAAATTGTACTTTTCATATACGGTATTCAATTACGGCAAACACGAATCGGCAGTCAGTTCAACTGTGCCAACATTTCATGAAGGTTTGTGAAACGCAATTTAGTGGCCTGGTTCAAAAGGGAAAAATTGAATTTGCCCCTAAACGTGCTAGCACTGCACTTTGTCACTGAGTGTGTGTGTGTGTGTGTGTGTGTGTGTGTGCAAGGAAGAGAAAAAGGAAGTATATTTGTAAGGAAACGGTATATTATATAAATTGCAGCCTTGCTATCAGCAGGTACTAGCAGGAAAATTGACGTGTTACACCCCGCTGTCATGCCACAGAAAAGCTTTTCCTCAGCAAATGCAACCCAGATCGACCAATACCACACTGGGAAAAAAAAAAAAAAAAAAAGTTTCCAGTAAAAATACAAGCATGCTACTATTAATTTAATAATAATAATGATACAACCCGAACTCTGGAAATGTTGGGAGGTTATTTATATTTGAATAAAATGACAACTAAAAGACTTTCAAATCACATGAGCCAATATTTTATTCACAACAGAACATAGAGAACATAACAAATGTTTAAATGGAGAAATTTTACACATTTATCCACTATATGAGCTCATTTCAAATTTGATGCCTGCTACAGGTCTCAAAAACGTTGGCACGAGGGCAACAAAGAGCTGAAAAAGCAAGGCATTTTGAAAAGATTCAGCTGGGAGAACATCTAGCAACTAATTAAGTCAACTGACATCAGGTCTGTAACATGATTAGCTATAAAAGGGATGTCTAGTAAAGATGTAGAAGTAAAGATGGGCAGAGGCTCTCCAATCTGTGAAAGAGTGTGTAAAAAGATTGTGGAATACTTTAAAAACACTGTTCCTCAATGTCTACAGTGCATAACATCATCAAAAGATTCAGAGAAACTGGAGAAATCTCTGTGCGTAAGGGACAAGGCCGAAGACCTTTGTTGGATGCCCGTGGTCTTCGGGCCCTCAGACGACACTGCATCACTCATCGGCATGATTCTGTCATTGACATTACTAAATGGGCCCAGGAATACTTCCAGAAACCACTGTTGGTAAACACAATCCGCCATGCCATCTACAGATGCCAACTAGAGCTCTAACATGCAAAAAGGAAGCTATATGTGAACATGGTCCAGAAGCGCTGTCGTGTCCTGTGGGCCAAGGCTCATTTAAAATGGACTGTTTCAAAGTGGAAAAGTGTTCTATGGTCAGACGAGTCCAAATTTGACATTCTTGTTGGAAATCACAGACGCCGTGTCCTCCGGGCTAAAGAGGAGGGAGACCTTCCAGCGTGTTATCAGCGTTCAGTTCAAAAGCCAGTATCTCTGATGGTATGGGGGTGCATAAGTGCATACGGTATGGGCAGCTTGCATGTTTTGGAAGGCACTATGAATGCTGAAAGGTATATAAAGGTTTTAGAGCAACATATGCTCCCCTCCAGATCTTTCACCCATAGGTGCATCATTAAATGAAAATAAACGTCAAAGACGACCACGAAGCAGCTGGAAACCTATATCAGGCAAGAATGGGACCAAATTCCAACACCAGAACTCCAGAAACTCATAACCTCGATGCCCAGACGTCTTCAGACTGTTTTGAAAAGAAGAGGAGATGCTACACCATGGTAAACATACCCCCGTCCCAACTATTTTGAGACCTGTAGCAGGCAACAAATTTGAAATGAGCTCATTTTGTGCATAAAATTGTAACATTTCTCAGTTTAAACATTTGCTATGTAATCTATGTTCAATTGTGAATAAAATATTGGCTCATGTGATTTGAAATTCTTTTAGTTTTCATTTTATTCAAATTTAAAAAAACGTCCCAACATTTCCGGAATTCAGGTTGTAATACTACTACTACTACTACTACTAATAATAATAATAACAGACTAGACAGACAGATAGACAGACAGATAGATAGATAGATAGATAAAGTGAGTGAGTGTGTGATGGCAGATGTGGGCAGCGATGGACAGAGGAAGATGGATGGAAAGTATGTCAGATGTCAGACACGATGTACTGCTCTCGGGTCACAGGTGTGTGTGTGTGTGTGTGAGGGAATAATTGGTTATTAGACGCTCGGAGTATGAGTGCACCTGAAGACCCGTCAACACACATCGCTCACAATCAGTCCAACAAGACAGTGTGTGTGTGTGTGTGTTACAGTTGTCACGAGTGTATTATTATCACACAGATTCGGTTTCTAAACACAGTTTTATTCACTGAAGCCACACACTCTGTCAAGCAGCTAAACCCAACTAAAACAACTATATCATAAACTGCTATATGTACAGTGGTGTATTTAATATGTGTGTAACCTACATCTACACGTTTAATGGCTTTGCTCTCACCTGTTTCACAATTTCTTAGACAAAAAACATGTACTCTTTTTATGCATGTGTTTTATGTTGCTGAACTTTATTGTCAACTACTGTTGTTGGTGCTCCAGATGTTAACTGATGGACTGGAGTGGTGTGGATTATTGTGATGTTTTTATCAGCTGTTTGGACTCTCATTCTGACGGCACTCATGATGAAGAAACACACTCATCCTAATCTTGAATGGCCTGAGGATGATGCAATGTGCATTAACCTTTCTTATTATGCAATGTCCAGTTTATAAGAGTCATTCGATTACTGATGGACAAAATCTAGTCCCACCTGATTTTGTTTTTACAGTTTTGCTTGACTATACATAGTGTTGGGTAGTTAATTATTAATCCAGATTACATGTATAATCTATTATGTAATAAAATTCCAAAAAATCATGTACTTGTAATTAATTACATTATTAATCTGGGCTACAATTTGTAAGTAATTTACCCAGCATCACAATAGGGAAGAAAAGTCAATCTGTTTCATGCTGACTTCAGTCTCACTGAAGGTGTGATGCTTATGAATTGACATATTATTGAGAAACGTTACAATGCTTAAATCACACAGATTCATTCAGTTTAAGAACTTCATTCTGTAGCGTTTTAAACTGTTTTCCTGCGACATGAGCTCAGCTCACTGAGGTCGTGTTTTAATGTTGCATCTCTCTTCAGTTCTGTGGTTTGGCCGCTGTTATTTGTAAAGACGACAGCGTCTGTCCCGCCTGTTCTGCAGCAAATTCATTTTAATTAGATGTTTAGGACGTCACTCCCAGACAACATGCATTTTCATTTAATCTAATTATCTCTCGCAGCAGCTCCTCCATTACTGTCTCTCTCGTCGTGGCAGGAGTCTGCTGATGTTCAGGGCGGCACCTGTAGACCACAGCTGCCACATAATGCACTAACGCATGCCATCGGGTTACTATGCATCTGTACTTCTATATATCTCTAGTCACGTAACTGCATATGTGTTCGAATGCTTGTGCTGTTGTGAGTTCCTGAAATATAAATGCTAGGAGGAAAAACAAGCAATAGAACTGTAATAGAACACTTCATGTGGCCGGAGACGAACACAGAGCACCGTGTTTGACTGCAGCATGTTGTGTTTCTGTGATCCTGCAGCAGTCCCCACACACACACACACACACACACACACACACACACACACACACACACACACACACACACACACACACACACACACACACACACACACACACACACACACACACACACACACACACACACACACTCTCTCCCAAAATCTGAAGGCAAATTTTCATTTTACGGCCCGTCAGCTTTCTGATCCACAGCAAATGAATATGGCCACAAACAAATCTATCAAATCCAGCATCAAAACACGGTACACTCCCTATCAGAGAGAGAGAGAGTAAATGCTCATCTATGATCTCTCTCTCTCTCTCTCTCTCTCTCACACACACACACACACACACACACACACACACACTTTTATGTGAAAATCAAATCAAACTGTCTGTGGTTTCACAAGGGCTTAATATTTGTATTCGCATTGTTTATTGTATTATATTTAATAACTTAGTTATCATTAAAACAGTTTCTTATATGTCTCATATTATATAACATATTGTAATATGCTAATATAAAAGGAATATTTCAGGAAAAAAAAAAAAAAATCATTTTCTCTCTTGTTCAGTGTTGGGGGTAACGCATTACAAGTAACACACGTTTTATAATCAGATTACTTTTTTAGATAACTAGTAAAGTAAAGCATTACATTTCAATTTAGAAGGACATATTTGAGTTACTTTTTCACATAAGTCACTCCAGTTGCTGTGTTTCTGATGTATTGAGTGACAGCTCTGGGGTTGCCATGTTGAGAGAAATCAGGAGTAAGTGCAGAGCGTTGTGTGTGAACATGATCTTACTGTAGATCTAGACTAAATATCAACATGTATTTACGGTAACACTTTATTTTGATAGTCCACTTTAGACATTCTACTAACAGTAAGTAGCTTTGCAACTCCATGTCAACTAGCAGTCATTAGAGTATTAGTAGACTGTCTGCTTGATATCTGCTAACACTTTACTTTGATGGGTCCACAACATACTGAGTATGTTATTGCAAATTAATGGAAATTAGTTGACATGTAGTTACAAAGTTACTTACAGTTAGTAGAATGTCTAAAGTGGACTATCAAAATAGTGTAACCATATTTACTCATCTCACCTGTACAAAAACAGATTCAGTATTCTTCAAAATGAATAAACACAGTCAATGCAAACTCAGACTATTATACAAACATATAAACAATAATTACATATTTTAACTAAAACAAATATCATGTATTCAATCCCATTTTATTAACCAATGTATTTGCTATTGACCTTCGATGATCCAATTCTACCATACTAATAATCAAAAATGACACATTTGTGTTTTATTTTAGTTATTTCTGAATACTGTTGAACTTTCTTCTCCTGCGTCATATTCTTCATGTGATTAGTTTGAGCGGCGCCCTCTACTGTACAGACGTGAATCTACATCTCCTTCAGTCTGAGCCGGATTCACTTCACTGTTGGTGTGACAAGGCTTTTACATTTGTAAAATAATAACTATTTATATTAAAAACAAACAAGCAAGCCCTGCCCAGATTAAAAAAAAAGTAACCTTAAACGTAACACAATGCATTACTTTCCATAAAAAAGTAACTAAGTAACAGAATTAGTTACTTTTTAGAAAGTGACACAATATTGTAATGCATTACTTTAAAAGTAACTTCCCCCAACACTGCATTGCAAGCTCATTTATTATAAGTTGCTGTAAATACATTTTACTCTTTTTGCAACTCTTTTCATATGTCAAGTTCGAGAAAAAAAATAAATAAATAATAAAAATAAATAAATAAAGGAAAACACAATGAAAGTAAAGAAAACAGTGAAAGTACCACAGCAAGTCGAAGGCTCATATGCTATATTCTACTGTAATGTCTGTCTTGATTTTGTTTTTAGGGTTGCTAATTCATGTTGTTATTTTTCATGTTCATATCTTTTATCCCTGTCCATCTTCTTGTCAGCTATCACCTGTCACTTATCTTCCTGTTCCTGTTTTGATTGTTTTGGGTGTCTCTTATTATTTCTCATGTAATTATAGCCCTGATGTTTCCCTAGCGTCTGGTCAGGGTTTGTGCAGTGTGACCTGCTATTGGTGAGTCTGTTGTCAAAGATTTTGTTTAAGAACAAGAAAGTTTTAAAATAATAGTTCACCCAAAAATGGAAATGGCCCTCAGGCCATCCGAGATTGGATTGGTGAGTTTGATTCTTCATCAGATTTGGAGAAACGTAGCATTGCATCACTTGCTCACCAATGGATCCAGTGGATTCATATTGGAGTTAAAAACGTCTTAATGCTGGATTAGTTTCAGCTTTTGTCTTCTCCAGATGTTAACTGATGGACTGGTGTGGTGTGGATTACTTGTGATGTTTTTATCAGACTCTCATTCTGACGGCACCCATTCACTTCAGAGCATTCATTGCTGAGACACTGATGCAGAGACACATTTCTCCAAACCTGATGAAGAAACAAACTCATCCACATCACCTGAGTGTGAGTAAATTCTCATTTTGGGGTGAGATACTCCTTTAAAACAAAATGTAAGCTTCAGTGTTTAGAGAAGATTATCAGTGAAAATCATGCAAACCTATCATAAAAGGACTTTTTGCCCATTTTGTAGCAGCATAAAGATTCTTCCAAAATCCATCTTGTGCTTTAGACAGAAATAATAATGAGCTGTAACAGCTGATGGTGATTGTGTTCTGATGGTCTGTGGAAACTCGATCATTGCTCAGCTCCATGCAGTCATGGCCATTTTACCCATAAACCCCTGCTGATAAGCCCCGCCCCGCCACGCCCTCGGTGAGCCGCGATCTGACAGCCGACCAAAGAGCTTCAGAAAATGTCGATTTCACGCTGTTTGGAGCACAATTAAAAGCAGCTCTGATACCTGGCCGCATCTGTCTCTGCCGCTCCGCTGCTTCCTTTGTGCCGACGGCGTCCAATCAGGCGAAACTGAGCGTGAGTGACAAGCGGAATGAGTGCGTCTGATTGGACGGCTTTGATTGCAGAGTGCGTGAGGTGACAGCTCTGTTCAGAGCACATCTACTGATGTTTCTTCATGTTTCTGAGGAGTCACTATAAACCTGACAGCTCTGAAAAATCACAGAGTGACAAACTCACTCCAGTCTTTTATTTGTTTGTGAACCTTATCCAGCTACATGCTACTCATGCAAATACCGTTTAAATGTGTTTATTTTGTTTTATTGTCGACTGCAGTGTTTTGGACTCTGGTTAACTCATACTGTGCAATACTCCTTCATGTCTATTTATATGATTGTTTATATGTGTATATGATTGCTTGTATGTTTCTGTATCTTCCTGCATATATTCAGTATTTATAGGTAAATATCCCTTTCCTTTATGAGCTTTTATATTCTGTATCCTCCTCCATTAAATACAATACTTGAAATCAGCTTCATCAGGGATGTACAGAGAAGCGATGATGAGATTGTCCGTTCTGTCTGCGTCTCTGCCGACTCTTGAATCACCCAAATCTTGACTGGAAAGTCACTCCTGAACACAATCTGTTGGCACAACTGTCCACAATGAAGGTCAGATTCTGTCTCAGAGGGGGAGGATGCTAAAGGCCTCTATGATCTGACAAACTTTACAGCTTCAGATTCAGAAGCCCAAATTCACTCAAATTAGCCTGAATTAGTTAAAAATGCAGAAAGTGCACTTTACTGCACTGAACATCTGGACACCCTTGTGAAAAAAAGTGCACTTTTTCTGTGCACTTCTGTACTTACAGATAATATAGTATTAAGGAAATAAAAGTTCGTTTAAGTGACTTAAAGAGAGACACTTCCATGACTCACTCTCTCTCTTTGTATATATATATATATATATATATATATATATATGTATATATATATATGAAGAGTTCATTTGCAAAAACAGATAACTCCGTTTTTTAACAATTCTCAGAAATCATGGTTTTTCATTATGCATTCCAATTAATCTCAATCAAACTGCAGTTATTTTGACTAGGTTAAAAAAAAAAACAAAAAAAAAAAACAGCTAACTAACAATAAAACACAATAAAAAAACTTGATAATTAAAAAAAAAAAAAAAAAAAATTGAACATTAAAAAAATGGATTTATCTGTTTTTGCAAATAAACTCGTCATATATAATTGCATGAATATAAATTGCAACTTAGAAAAAATTGCAGAAAAAAGATAAAAGAAATACAAAAACTTTTTTTTTTCATGAAAATGACATTAAAGTATATTTTAGTTGATGTCAGTACATTCAGCAGTACTTTATCCATATCTCATAGAAGTAATTATAGAATTGCATAAAAAAAATAAGTCACTTAAGTCCTACTTAAGTAGAAAAAACAAACAAACTGAAACTTAATTTGAAATAACATACAATTAAATGTCTAAAATACACTGCATTCAGTTCAAACTTAAGTATATTCTTTTAAAGTATATGACTAACATAATTTTTTTTTTTTTTTTTTTTACTTCTGTACTCCTTTTTTTTACAGGGCTGAAATGTCACATTTTTAATTATTCATTTTTTTTCGCTTGATTTAACAAGACAAACTCGTCTTAGCACAATGGCATTTATGATGCAATTCATTATCAGATTTTATCACTGATTTGAAATATGCTGTTGAAGTGTGAGGTTGAGCTGTTTTCGTTTGTTTTGTTTAGTTTTAGTGTTTCCTAATTAAACTGGAGAGGAGCTGTACTTGACTGAAAATAGATGCACGAATGGAGTCTCCAGTACTTGTCTTAAAAACTCTAAGATTTGATCCCATGAATCTTTCAGAGCTTGCACACAATTTTTGTTAAAGGTTACATTTTGTCTGAGTCCCATTCAAAGAATGCTGCAGATTCAGCTTTACAAAAAATAAAAGCAAATAAATATTTCCCTGTGCGACAACTGAGCTAAAAGTTTTGACACGCAGGAGAACCGAAACTTTACCATTTACTCTGTGTTTGAAGCTGCACATTTACTTTCAAAGCTTTCAAACAAAGAGCATTTTACATGAATAGGTGAGAAAATTAGCAGCATACAGAAAACCATTAATTTCAACAAAACCGGTTTAACAGAAGCGTCCGTCTGAGAGCTTCAAAGACAGCCCAGACTCACGGATTAACAAAAACACCAGACGACCAAGCCACAATTTCCTATTAATTATCTTCAAAAAATGAGAGAGAACACATTTCTGCTTTGGAGGAAAAATTGTGTTTGGGGATTACAGAATTCCAGCCGTCTATTCAGCTCCAGAGACGCTCATTATGAGCCGAAAAACAAACTCGCACGCAGAGAAAAATCCCTGGAAAACGCAATGACGTCAACTGAAATGAATTCACTTTGAGAGAGAGAGACAGACTCTGTCAGTGTGACAACCTGCAATCTTCTACATCATTGGCATGAATGTGAGATTGAAATGACACAACATTATCATGACAAGATACATGGAAACATATTAGACTCCATTTAAATGTCTCCTCACATCTCCGAATGTCTAATTGATCCTTTCTTGCTGAAATGAGAAAGTTTCCTCATGGAATTTCATTCTGACATGCAAATTGGAGACAGGTTTGATCCTCCTG
Source organism: Tor tambroides (assembly GCA_021397915.2). Classification (NCBI taxonomy): domain Eukaryota; kingdom Metazoa; phylum Chordata; class Actinopteri; order Cypriniformes; family Cyprinidae; genus Tor; species Tor tambroides. The sequence goes on along the minus strand of JAFVLL020042666.1, from coordinate 14,817 downwards.
AGTTTGTGCTGACAGCAGATTGAAACTGCTAGTGTTCATGGCCTGTCTTGAAATATTCAAAGTTTCTTTTATCAAACCAAAATGTTTTAAACCAAATGTTTTTTCTTGTTGTAACTGATCTTTTGTGCTGGGGCCTGTACCACGAAGCCGGTTTAGCTGGCTAGCCAGGTAAGTTTCAGCTTAGTTGGCACCAATCCTGGGTTTTAGGTACCGTGAAAGTGGCTTGGCTTTCAGCGGCGTTCACTGCCACAGTAACTTACACTCCACGGCTAACTGCTCCTCTGGGTTAGGGATCTCAAACTGAGTTTGGACCAATCAGATGTGAGCAAAGTGACACATGTCTGACTCAAAAAATTCACTAGTCACTAGTACTAAAAAAAAAATGTCTGGCCAAATCCAAAAATTGAGTTATTTTATATGATTTATATAATTATTAGTGCTGTCAAACGATTAATCGCGATTAATCGCATCCAAAATAAAAGTTTTTGTTTTACATAATATATGTGTGTGTGCTGAGTATACTTATTATGTATATATATATATATATATATATACATATATACAAACACATGCATGTATATATTTAAGAAAAATATGTTGTGTTTATATATTAAATATATTTATATATAATATAAAATATAATAATATAAATATATAAATGTATATACATGTAAATATTTTCAAAATATATACTGTATGTGTGTGTATTTATATACATAATATACACAGTAAACATACATATATTATGTAAACAAAAACTTTTATTTTGGATGTGATTAATCGCGATTAATCATTTGACAGCACTAATAATTATATCATTTATATTATAATTAATCCATTACATACAAGCAATTTTAGTTTAACAGCTATAACAAAATCATTTATTTTAAATTAATGTTAATATATACAGATTGTCTGTAATATAGATAACGCTTTAAAAATGACCATGTGACCTAACATGTTCGAGTCTCTATCACTGTATATTTACAACTATATAAACCAATTTAACAAGTTTCACTTGTGACTACACTGATAAAGCAAGATAATTTGTTTTATTTGTCCTTTTTCATGAGCAAGTACTTTTTTATTGTAAATGCATTTAAATTCATCATATTCTCTTAACCTTTAGAAAAACCTTTAACCAAGGCTCGTGATTGGCTGTTCGGCAGTGATGTCACACATTCATGCTCCACAAACTCAGGATCAAAGAGAAAGTTGATGATCAGCATCATGTTACCAGTAAAGCCGGATTGGAGTGGTTTGGTTTTGTCAACTTGAAACTAATCCTGCAACTCTGAATTGATTCATCTACCATCATAGTACAGCACCCTGTTCTTTTCAGCTAACAAATGTAAGTGCCTTTTGACATCATCATACAGGAAGTGACATCATTTTTTGGTTGGAAAACCCATAGATTTAATTATTTAGATATGGCATAGATACAGTTGGTCAGTACTGGAATCCGTATTGGAAAGATCAAACATGAAACTGAAATAGTCTTTTCTGACCTTAACAAGATTTAGTTTGTCATAAATGTCAGACAAGTCTGTGCATCGCAGATAATGTGAAATACAAAAGAAAAAAGCACTGGTTAAACACTCTTGCAATTGCTATTCATCCCCATTAGGCCAGAGAAGTGATTTAAAAATAGATTGGTTTGTTGTAGATATATGTTGTAAAATGTACTTAAGTGATATTTGTTTTATTTACAACTTCAGATTTATTTATTTTTTTTACAGTATAAATAATATATTAACTTAAAATGCTTCCTTAAATATGCTTCCTAGCATATTCATGTTTTAAAAGTGACAGCTTTCAAAAGGTTTTAGCAGGAACGACACCCTCCTTCCATCTCGGTGCTCCATAAAGAATGAATGACAGCTCTGCAGTGGTGACCTTTGACCCAGCCAGTGCTAGTTCATCTGGGTTTGTTTCTGTCGACTTCTGGAATTCATTTCCTTAAGAAAGCATGCGCTCCAGCGGGGCATGAACAGACATTCATTAATTAGCATATGTTTACTAGATGATAGTAATCAGGCCTGGAGTGAGATTGTGTTTAATGAGAAAACACAATAATCGAGGTGTTGTAACGTTCTGCCAAATGTTTGCCAATTTAATCAGAGCACAGGGTCTCAAAGCATCTGGGATGACACGCTAATGCAGCGTTCATCATGCACAATGGAAAATTCATAACATCTCTGCTGTTTGTAGAAACATGTTACAAAAGCGAACGTCATCCAAAGACTAAAGTGATTTCTCAAAACTTGAAACTTTGTGGTGTGACCACTGTCAAATTTTACAGTCCTGTTACGCATGTACTTATAACAATTACAATAAGTGGGTAATAACTAGGTACTAACACTAAATCTACCCATAAACCTAACCTTAACCCATGTAGTTACCTTACGTTTATTAGCCAGCACTTTTTATATAGGCTAAGTACACTGTTTAAAAGTTATGTTTAAATATGCACTCATTTGTATACATTTCCAGAACAAAAATATGAATACCGGATAAAGACAAGTAAAAAAAAAAAAAAAAGTTTTTGTCTGTAGTGTCTTGCCAAGTGTAGTAGTGTTGTAAAACAAAATCAAATTTATTGCAAGTAGTCACATTTCAATACTGCATCCCAGGCTCATTGGAAGAATCTAGCTGTGATGACATTTCAGGAAAGTATTGCATTGCTTCTTGCATGCTTTGCAACACTTTCAAAGTGAAATCTCCAGTGAGCGGTGCTAAAAGCTTGTTTAGTTTTATCAGGAACAGCATGTCTGGCAATGTTTTATTGGTTGTTGAATATACCACAGCAGTTTTGAAATGAAATGTTACTTGTTTCTCACAGGACTCGCACCTGAGCACTTCACATCTATGGTTGTACCGGGTGCGCCACTGAGCAAGTTTACTGTATCAGAAAAGCCAAACATATGGAGCTAGTTAAGTGATGCAAACAATATATTCACTTGGTAATCATGCACTATGGTAAAGTTATAGGTTAATGCTATAAATGCTATAAAGACAATCTAATTAATACTGTATCTGTTTGTGAGGTTCTGTGGGTTTGTGGCAGATCTGGCTGTCTGTTTAACACCGTCTTCACTGTAATGAGAGAGACACATTCATCATTTCTCATGAGAGCAGACGGCCATTAAATTGCTCTGACTCACACACACACACACACACACACACACACACAGAGAGAGAGAGTTAGATGTAAGAGAGCATAGAAAGCAAGTAATGTCAGAATACAAGCAATGAAGAAAAAGAGCGAGAGACAGATGTTCCTTTTCCCACAGCCGACCCAGAACCAGCCTGTGATTCTCTGCTGGGAAATAATGGTGTGAATGACTGTCTTACTATATCCTGCTCACAAAATAAACACTGCATTGTGGTCCGTGTTTATAGTAAGTCTTGCACCAGTTAGGTTCAGTCGTTCTTTGAAAAACTTTCTGTGGATCTGTTATCACTACTGTATGTGAAGTGCTGCTCAAGGAAAAAAAAACAACACTTTAGACATTCGTTATGGTAACAATAAAGGTGCCTTTTCTGTCCCAATGTTCAGACTGTGATCAATTTCTAGATAACCTATCAAAAACTTAATACAAAGAAGCCTTGGTTTAAGACAGTTGAGATCTGGATCAGAAACAGTAATTCGTTGTCTACAGGGATGCAAACTTCATGCTTTCATGAGGGACTTTTGAATTCCCAAATTCAAGCATACATTTTTACAAGTTTTGCATGAAAGTTGTAACACACACACACACACACACACACAAACACACACACACACACACACACACACTCCAAAATCCAAGAATCCAAGGATCCAGAATTCAAGCGTAATAGTTGAGCCAAAAACATGTGGGAAACAAGTGATAACAAGAAAACAAGACAACCCTGGAGAAACAATCAACAGAACCAACAATCAACAAAACTATAAGGGAAAACAAAACCAGCACCAGCACAAGACAAAACCAGGGACATGTGACAGACAGCTGGGCAAGTTACTTAAGAACTGTAGTACGTTACTGACTCCAAATTACATGACAAAATCTATAGTTAAAGGGTTACTCCACCCCAAAATTAAAATTTTGTCATTAATCACTTACCCCATGTCATTCCAAACCCGTAAAAGCTTCTTTCGTCTTTGGAACAACACTTATGGGGGTGGGATGGCGCAGTGGATAAGACACATGCCTTTGGTGTGAGAGACCCGGGTTCGAATCCACTGTGTGACACCAATGTGTCCCTGAGCAAGACACTTAACCCCTAGTTGCTCCAGAGGCGTGCGACCTCTGACACATATATAGCAATTGTAAGTCGCTTTGGATAAAAGGGTCAGCTAAATGAATAAATGTAAATGGAACACAATTTAAGATAAGGCCACGCCACAAGGATACGTTTTGTATGTGTATTTACGCTTTAATTTGAACGAAAATAGCGCATCCTTGTGGTGCGGCTGATACAGAAGAGCGTATGCAGTTTGCGTCCAGGGGATAATCTCTAAAATGGTGCTACGGTGACGCGGAGAGACAGAGAGGAGATGAATTGTTGAAAAAAAAGTTGTTATTTTTATTTTCTTTGCGCACAAAAAGTATTCTCGTCGCATCATAAAATTTGAATTGAACCACTGATGGCAGATGGACTATTTTGACGATGTTTCTCATATTTTTCTGTGCCTTGACAGTGGTAATACCTTGCCAGTCAATGGGACAGTCAGAGACCTCCCAGTTTTCATCCAAAATATCTTAAATTGTGTTCCGAAGACGAACGAAGCTTTTATGGGTTTGGAATGACATGGGGGTAAGTGATTGACAAAATTTTCATTTTGGGGTGGAGTAACCGTTTAATAACGTAATCGACTGCATTACACATTTTAAGTAATATAATCAGACTACTTTTAGATTATTTTTAGGTTAATTTTAACCTAACTTGTTTATCACATTGATTTAAATAGGATAATCTTGTACCATATTGTTATAAAAATGCAAAAAAAAAAAAAAAAAAAGAAAGAAAATATATTACATTTGTTGTTATTAAAAACATGGTGCATTAAATATTACATTACGCAAAGGTTTTGTAAATGTGTTCATGAAGGAACTGCAGGGGGTCTGTGGAATAATCAAAAACTATTAATTAATTAAATCATACAATTTAAAACTAAAATTATTTTAAAATAATTCATGATAAAACACTTACTACTACTACCACTACTACTGTCACAAATCTGGTCTATGAACTTCCGTTCACTCACCACCAGAGGTCACCCACTCTCCATTTTGACTCTCACACTACACAGACTGTTACACTTACACTGGACTTCAGTTCCCACAATCCATTTCACTCTGATTACTTACATGACTGCAGCTAATCACACTCTCTACATAAGCCATGGACTTCCTCTCTCTCACTGCCGAGTACTGTTTGCACATACCGCTACGTTAGTGATAGCAATGTTACGGAGCCCTCTCCTAGTTTTGTGTTAGGTTCCTAGTTCTAGTCTTAGTCTAGTTTCGTCGTATTGCCTCGTTGCCTGATTTCCTGTTTGCCTTTGATTCTCTTGCCTTGTCGTTTGGACTCTGTTTGCACCTTGCCTAGACTACTGCTTATGTTATCTGATTACCTCTCTTGTCAAGCCCTCTGGATACTGTTTGCCGATCGAAGACCCACGCTAGCCCTAGAATTATTCTTTGCCTTGCCTGAAATGTACCTGTGTTGTTATCTGACCTTTGCCCGTTTCTTGACCACGCCTCTGTAATAAAGCCTTGCTTCATGGATCATGCTCTGTTCAATCTGTAACAACTACTACTACTATTACTAATAATAGGCTACATATTTAATTAGTTTACTTGCATGTCATGTGACTATTAACCAGTGTCACAGAACTGTGGACATGCAAATGTATTAGTTAATTATTAATTTATTACCTTAAAATCTCAGGGAGGGATTTCAAGTAAATATATTAGGTGAAAGAGATTCAGCTGACATATAAAAAAAAAATGGGAATCTCTGCATTAGATGTAAATAAGAAATAACATGAATTTGTGCATTTTAATGTGTTTGAAAGAATTAAGCCTTCCAAAGTCATATTATTGCATGGTTAAATAACCTACTGAGTGACAATTCAAATTCAAATGAATGTGTTCATTAGTAGTAGATGCAATGTTGAAATGTTGCGAAAACACTTTATAAAATTGATATGATTTTTGTAAGTCCAGTGGTCAGATTCCAATGCTGTTTCATGCATGTTGAGTTATTTACAATGTTAAAGAGTTGGATTCTCATGCTAAACATGGCCAAAGTTTCAAAAAATGATTTGGACGTATAATAGAATATTTCTGTGCCAGATACATATTTCCGGGTTTCTTACAAGTTTCAGAAAGTTTTTTTTTTTTTTTTTTCTCCGATCATGGCTCTTCCTGACATAACGAAGGGTGGAACTCCTTATATGGGCATTTCTCCCGGAAGAGCACGCCGTGCACACATCAACCAGCACGAGAGCAAGATTAACTCGCTTTAACACCATTAAGATTAACACCATCAACTCGCTTCCTTCAGCAGCGCTGTATAGGACTCGCTCGGGAAGAAGGTCTCTAAAGGAGTGTGTTTTTGGTTGTAAGTGAAAGATAACCTTGTTCAACCTTCCGAAGAACCCAGCGTTACGTGAACAGTGGATTCAGTTTGTTTTTCCGGGGGCAGCGACAGAGTTTCACAAGTGTGTTTGTTGATGAACGTTTTATAAACAAGGCCCAGTTCAATGCTGAATTTGCACATCGTTTCATACTGAAAGATGGAGCAGTCCCAGCTATAAAAGATCCCGGTCATGATTTGGAACTGCAGACGGTAATGAAACGGCATCAAATGTGTGTGTTTTTTTTTTTGGCAATCGACACTCAAGGGCTCATCGCTTTTTAGCTCTGCCCAAGGCGCGCCTCCAGGAGCTCGGCTGTTTTCAGAAAGAATCGTAAAGCTGTATATTTCTTTTATAAATATGATAAAGCTAAACACGTGCACTTGCATTGACTTACTTCTTGTGTTGTCATCCCAGCGGGAGGTGTGCTAACAGGGCTTGCAGCAGGTGAATCGGTCATGCCAATAAACTGCCTTGTGTTCTTTTTGCCATGGTGGCTATATGATGCTGTATGATGCTAACTGCAGAATGAATTTCAAGGACTGCGTGCGCAGATCTACAGCCAATGTTGAATCCAACGTTTATATTTTTTCTACGAGTCTTTGAGTTAACGTACTAAACATGAGTGGAATGAATTTGCACCGCAGCGCCCCCACACCTTGATGCTCATGACAAGAATAGCATGTATACTTATCTTTATTGAAGTGAATTAGGTTTAAATCGCCGTCATGCATGAATGAATGATATTTTTGCAATTTTAAACATAATAATCCAACGATGATCACAGTACACAAAACTGAAATTGCACGTCAAAATAACACATTGTCAATATTTTTTGAGACCCCACAAAATTTCACAAATAACGTTTTCAGGGGAGCCCATGTCTTATTAAGGGGAGCCGAGCTCCCCCTTGCTCCCCCGTAGTTCGCACCCTGCTATCATTCATCGACCTCAAATATGGCTTTTCATCTGAAAGATGTATGTAGTAGCAGCTTTACATGGTCGCTTAATCTAATGTTAACCTAGAGAAATATGCGCAGTTCAAGTGTTTGTGTGCAGTGTGGAAGCGGAGTAGTTTGCTCACTGCAGGACAGATGGAGACGCCGGAGTGCTCACTTGCTCTTAAAATACTCCATCATTTTTGGTCATATACAGACAAAAGTAATACATCTTTCAAATCAGTAAATACTCTATTTCTATTTGTGTGCACTCAGAATAACAACGACATGTTGTGCTTCTGTAAAATAAAGCAAACAGGAAGTGCTTTCTGCCGTTTCGGTCTCCGTGAACTTGAGCGCGAAACTTTGAAACACTGTGTATGAAAAATATTTCTATAGAGAGTGAAATGTCTACTTTCAAATGAAAAAAAAAAATAAAAAATCAAATCAAATAAACATCAAATAGAGTATATAAATAGTGTGTAGCATGGACAATTTACATGAAATTTAATGTGTGTGCAATGCACACTGTGCATTGTTTAAGCTGGCTATCTGTTCAATAAAATAACAAAAAAACTACATTTTGGATTTTTAACTGACAGATTCCGGCCAAAAAAACACAACATGGGAGTGGGAGGGAATGGGAGTCATCATTCTGGGTTTAGGACGGGACGGGATTTCCCCCCAGTTTTTTCATGGGAGTGGGATGGGAGAGCTTTGAAAATCCACTCCCGTGTCACCCTCTAATGTGTACCAAAGAGCTGAGGGGAAGTTTAATACAGAGCTGAGGGCAATAGACTTTGCCAACAGTTAAATCAGTTTTCCATGCACCTGTTTCTAAGATAAAAGCTGGGTTGAAAACATCTAGGAGACTCATAATCTTATTAAACACTCAGATATTGTGAAACGGTTTCAGTATGGTAATATACAGAAGAGGCTAGGGCCAGGTAACTGTAGAGGCCATGTATTGAAATACTTTACTGAACAATTGGCCTGTGTTTTTCCTTCTATTCGCCAGTCCTCTTTAGAGCAGCATGTGGAAAAACTCAGATATTACACCTATTCTCAATACTAGCAGTTATCTGTCCTATAATCATCTGTGCTCTTGAAGTGCTGTGAAAGGCTCATTAGAAGGTACATTATTTCAACCTCTCAGCACTTACTGGGCGATTTGCTCAGTCCAGTGAGGGCACAGATGAATCTTGTCTCTGACACACATGCTAAGATTCCTCTCATTTTTCTTCCACTTTTAACTCCATCCAAACTCATGTTTTATGGTTGTTGTAGATCTTAAGTTCAGCATGTATGGGTGTGCTGTACTTTATGATCATTAATGATTATTAATGTAAGCTCCTCCTAAGGTTGCATCCGCTGTTGTTTATAGACTTTATTCGCAGTAGCACCATATTTAATTTCTGACAGGAATGAAAATGACTGAAGTACAGGGCATTCAATGGGTTGTGCTGTTGTTTAAAGGAACACTCCACTTTTTTTGAAAATAGGCTCATTTTACAACTCCCCTAGAGTTAAACAGTTGAGTTTTACCATTTTTGAATCCATTCAGCTGATCTCCGGGTCTGGCGGTAGCACTTTTAGCTTAGCTGAGCATAGATCATTGAATCGGATTAGACCATTAGCATCTCGCTCAAAAATGACCAAAGAGTTGCGATAATTTTCCTATTTAAAGCTTGACTCTTCTGTAGTTACATTGTGTACTAGGACCGATGGAAAATGAAAAGTTGCGATTTTCTAGGCCAATATTGCGTGTCTTGTCTAATTCCCTCGTTGAATTGGTTATTTAAAGTGTTGTCTTTCCTAGATTCCCTGTCCGGTGTTAAATGTCAATGTTGTACTACGTGTGTGTTCCTGCTTGTCCCGTGTTACCCCTTGGATGTTGATTAAAAGACTGCTATTTGAGTTTATCCCTCGTCTCCTTGTCTCCTCATTCCTCAATCCATGCAGTAGCAGCAACCCAGACAGAACACCGGACCTAAAATAAAGATGGTAGAGGCTGAGGACCAACTGTGGTGTCTGCGGCAGAGTGGTCGGTCATTGGAGAGGTATGTGGAGGAATTCCTTGAGTTGTCTTAACGGGTGAGCTGACACAGCGCTGTTCTCCTTGTCTGTTTTCAGATGGGTCTGGATGACGATACGATCCGTTGTGATCTCCCTACATGTGAATTTCCCTTGGTCAAATTAATCTTATCCTTTATTTAAATGGTTCTAATTTTGAGGTAGAAGAAATAAAGGACAATTTGAATCATCCTCATCCAGTCCCCTCTGAGACACACTGTGCCTCTCCAGCTTGCCCCACGCCTGGACTCTCCACATGCCTAACCACTGGTTCTGACCACCCATCACCTCCCCTGTGCCCCCGAGCTCGAAGACGGACTTCGGGCCGGTCAGTGCTCATATCCACATCCCTTTTCCTGTCTCCAGTTCCCGAGCTCCTTCTCAATCCTCAGTCCAAAGACAGCGGTTGCTCCGCAGACAAGCCCAGAAACGCCGGCCGCTCCAATGCCAAGCCCGTTGGCCACTCCACTCTCAGGCCAGACGGCTGCTCCTCTCCCAAACCCTAAGATGACAGTAGCTATCTCCTTCACCTCTGCCCAAAAGAAAGGAGAATGAGGAGGAAAAGACTGTGGGCTCTAGCCCCTGACCAGAGTCGAGAGATAGCTCTAGCCCCTGACCAAAGTCGAGAGATGGCTCTAGTGCCTGATCAGTGTCAAGTGATTGCTCTAGCCCCTGACTAGAGTCGAGAGAAGGCTGCTGTTTCCACGTCAAGCCCAGAGAGGGCTCCTGTTTCCCTGTCCAGCCCAGGGAGGGCTGCTGTACCCACATCTGGACCGCGTCTGCGGTCGTAGGGGCCGGGACGAGTGCTGAGGCCAAGGCCACGGAGGCTGCCCCGCCAAGGCCTCTTGAACTGTCTGCTCCGCCATGGTCTTCCGGGAGGAGGGGGGGAGACTTGTGTTCTTTTGGGGGGCTAATTTGAGACTTGTGTTCTTGTTTTGTTGTGTTTTTTCTCCCCATGTGTTCCCTGTGACCTAGTTTCTCCCTTGTTTGATTATGTTCATTTGATTCAGGTGTGTCTTGTCTAATTCCCTCATTAAGTTGGTTATTTAAAGTGTTGTCTTCCCTAGATTCCCTGTCCGGTGTTAAACATCAATGTTGTACTACATGTGTGTTTCTGCTTGCCCTGTGTTACCCCTTGGATGTTGATTAAAAGACTGCTATTTGAGTTTATCCCTCATCTCATTGTTTCCCACTCCATACAATAGCAGCAACTCTGACAATCTAAGGTATTTTACGCACACTTGGATGACTGGGTTTTGATTAGATATACATGTGTACGTCTCAAATCTAGAAAGTGTTGGAACAGCATAAGAGTAAATCAATTAAATATGATATCTTAGACTAACATGAAGACAGCAATAAAATAAAATAAAAACAAGTGACTGGTTCTAATTTACCAACTGTGTGTGCACAGATTTGTACATAAAAAATTGTGCACAAATGTTTTCATACAGAAATGATTCAGCAAATTTTTGCATCACAATTTATTATAAATTTGCAACCAAATGTAAAAAAAAAACAAAAAAAACATTAATAACTTGTTAGAAATTTAAAATGAAATAACACTACAAAAGTAGTTATTTCACAGTATATTAAATTAAATAAAAATAGCATGCAGTTTAGTCCTATATACAATAGTTACTGAATATTAACTTCTCCTTTACTACAATGTTTTGTTTCACACAGTTTTTGTTTCCCCTTTGTTGCATCACACTTTGTTTTAAGGTCCAATTCTCACTATTAACTAACAATTAACTACGACTTTAGTCTTAAAGGTGGGGTAAGTGATTTCTGGTGGCCAATGTTAATATTTGAAATCACCAAAACAAACACGCCCCTACCCCAAAAGGGTCTCGCCCCTATTTTGATCGTGCTGACACACATTTCAAATGATTTCCACGATCACTTTATCGCGTCCAGTGTAGGCAGACTTTAGCTGTTGCGGCGCGGCGCGTCCAGTGTAGACACGGTGTTACTAACCTATCGAGAAGAACCAAAGCAACCTCGGCATCCGATCGCAGGCCTTACGCTCATGGAGTTCTCTCCAGTGCTGGAAAGATGATCCGATATTTACACGGGTCCTACTTCTTGCCTTATCATTCCGCAGACGTTTTCCTCTTTTGTTTTTTATCCTCAATCTCTATCTTTCTGTCGTTGCTTGGCTCGGCTAATGTCCGTTATGTGCACTGATGAGCGCTCTCTCCTTGCATCATGAGTAGACACGCCCCTTACTGCTGATTGGCTACAAGTTTGTTTTGGTACTCGGCCCCGACTCAGTTTTCTAAAGCAATTTGAAAAATTACATACCCCAGCTTAATAAGCTCCTACTTTGCTGCTTAATAATAATTAGTGAGGTAGTTGTTAAGGGATCTATGGTCAGGCAGAATAAGGCATTAATATGTGCTTCATAAGTGCTAATAAATAGCCAATATGTTAATAATATGCATGCTAATAAGCAACTATTTAATAGTGAGAATTGGTCCCTAAACTAAAGTGTTACCCTTTGTTACTGTTGTTTCATTGCTTTACATGTATGCATATATTTATTTCAAATACATATCTATTTTTTGTCCAAAACATAAAATAATAAAATAAAAAGTAAATAAATAATTAAAAAAGAAATAAATAAATAATAAAAATAGCTAAAACAAAACAAAATAAAATAAAATAAATATAAAGACTTGAGAGCAGAGCTAGTTTTATGGAATACTTTTATGATACTTTTATTTTTCCAGGTATTTGTTATTCTAAAACCAAGTTCTGACAGCGGGAGATGCCCAACACCACTGACCACCACAATTACCCACAATCCCTCTGCGTCTCAGCGCTCAGATAGGGCTTATCTGCTCAGACTCACTCAGTAACCAGAGAGAACCAGAGGAAATGGAGGGTGTTGGGAAATTAATGAGGAAACTCTTGGCTGAAGTTGATAAATAGTTGCTGAAACTCATTAGTGACACAGTAAGTGTGTGTGTGTGTGTTTAGGTTTGGCTTGCCACTATTCTCTAAATAAATGTTGGGTTATTTCTTCTGTCCAGCGTGGGGTTGAGTAGTAGCTGGGACGAGGCCAGATTTTTCTGTCGATAAAGCTGCATTGTAAAGTTGCTTTCAGGAATATTTTGTGTGTATTTCTTTGGCAGATACAGTAGTTGCCCTTGATTTACACCTGGTACAATTTACTGGCACAGAAGCAGCATCCTGAATAAGCAAACACAATCAGAAATGATTTATTTATTAACAAGCCAGAGTGAATAAATAAATTCTCTCTGAAATCAATTCTCAGCACTTTTCCGTGTGTGTTCATCCTTTGATCGCTGGTTTTACGAAGAACTTTACACAGAGCTGAGATCTCGCTAGTAAAATCAGTGTCAGAGGACAGTGTCGTGTTGTTTCATTTTGGGAAGCGTTATAGCAGTTAGTCTCGGAGAGGAAAGTAATTACCATGTTAACCTGACAGATGGAGGGGTGACGAGCAGCACATGGAGGAAAAAATCACATCTTCGGACAGATGCAACTCACACTCTATCAATTAACCAGGGCAAGCTCAGGGTGTGTGTGTGTGTGTTTCCATCTGCTGCTATTGTTTGAAAAAAAAAAAAAGCTGTTCCCAAAAATAGTGAGCTGTTGTCTATAGTATACACTTATTCTCAAGAGTCTGGCACTGGCATGATTCTAAAGCATTTCTACGTCATTTTTTAAATTTTTTTATTTCTACTTATTGCACTCTAAAAATGTTGGCTTATTTATTCATATATTTATTTTTCTACCCAAATGCTGGGTTGGGTCATATTTTGGGTTATAAATAGATAGATAGATAGATAGATAGATACATAGATGTTAACAACGTGAAATGTATTAAACATGACATTATGTCAAGGTTTCCCAAACTGGGCTCGTGAAGGAATAGCGTTAGGTTAAATATAGGTTAAATGAATGAATGAATGAATGAATGAATGAATGAAAAAGAAAAAAAAAAGAAGTAAAATGAAAATAAAACATTCACTAAAAAAATATGTAATATATTATGTATTTACATGCATGTCAAGTGACCATACCATTAACCAATGTCAGAGAACCTTTCCATTCCAGATGGAAACAATGCATTTTTAATTTTAGGCAAAAATAAGTTATCTTAGAATGATATATAACCACTTGGCCAAGACTTTATGTCAGGTGAAAGCCTATGATAGTCTACTCTAGGCAGCTAGAATGCTTGGAACAACACTATTGTTTGCCTTTGTCTCACTGTATGCTATCTTTCATTTTATTTGTTCTTGTGTTTACTTTGGTTTTGTTTATTATTGTGCATTGCTGGAAACTCATCTTTCGTGTTCCAGCTCTGGAACAGCTAGGATTTCGTGAAGATACGAGCAGATTGACGTGAATGTGAATTGATCATCACGCCGCATGACTTTGCCAGTTTAACGCCAAACAGCAGCATCGCAGAACCATTTAGAAACAATCCATTTTACAGCCAGCCACGTCAGAGCGACTGTGAAACGTGCTAATTTTATGGTGTTTTCAAACATTTGGCACCAGCCCTTGCCTGGAGGCGCTGCGAATGATCGATGTCTCCTAAGTGTTTTTTCCAGCATATTAAACAGAGCAGATTATCAGAGTTATAGGTGAAGCTCTCGGCGAGGAGATTAAAGTCTCTCGTAATTAGTTTCCTCTTAAACTCTCGCATATTTTCCGGCGTGCGCTGGTTTTGATGTATTGACTCTCCGGGCCGCTAGGCAGAGCGGGGAAAAGCATTCTCGTCTTAATGAAATGTTTAGCATTTTCCATCTTGCTGCTCTCCTAGTGTGCTGTAACGACCCGGAGTCTGATCTCAGCGGGATGCGCCGGTGTGCGACGCCTGATTATTTGGCCCTGTTTTCTTCCACTTCCCGGTGAAAGGAAGGAAAGTTGTGTTGCATGCAGTAAACACACCTGCTGTTGGCAGACAACTTTGAAACACTGAAGAAAAAAGAACTGACAGAATGAATGAGTGTTTGCATGAGCAGAATATCCATCCTCAATGTTGATCTGTCTGTCCAACCATTCTTCGGCCGTTCATTCTTTTGACCATCCATCCATCATCTAGACATCCAACCATCTGACTGTACTTCCATCCCTCTGTCTTCATTCTGTCCATCCATCCATCCATTCATCCATCAATCCATCCATCCATCCATC
>JAFVLL020042665.1:49445-72513 GCA_021397915.2 Tor tambroides | reverse complement strand
CGTAGGAAAGACTCCAAGACCTCAAATGTGCGTGTCAGATAAGAAAGACATCAAAAACATGCCATGTTGGGGGTTCTCCAGGACCAGGATTGGGAACCACTGCTGAAGACCTTGATTAGCTTTGTGTTTCATGCAGGATAGTGGCCCTCCAGGATCAGGATTGGACAACCTTATTGGAAACTGTTGAATGGATTTGCGCAGACCTGGACAGACCTTTGAGAGTCTTAAGCCCCGTTCACACCAAGAACAATAACTATAAAGATAACAATAAAGATATAGTTCTAAAAATCGTTCTCAGTATTAAACAACAGTACAGTCCACACCACAGCTATAACGATAAAGGCACAGAGAAACGATTTCTTTGGAAACACTTCCAGAATGAACTTTTTCCAGCTGATGAACGATAAAAACATTGACAGCCAATCAGAATCAATCATGCTGTCACAAGCTCGAGAATTTAAAGAGGTAGACGTGCATGCGCTGAGAATAAACAGACAATATCGTCCGCTGAAGTGGACACTTATATAGTTATCTTTACAGTTATCGTTCCTGGTGTGAACGGGCCTTAAAGGGATAGTTCACCCAAAAATGAAAATCCTGTCATTAATTACTCACCCTCATGTCGTTCCAAACCCGTAAGACCTTTGTTCATCTTTGGAACACAAATTGAGATTATTATCACATGGATTATTTTACCGATGTCCTTGCTATGTTTCTGAGCCTTGATCATGGTAATATCCTTGCTGTCTATGGAGGGTCAGAAAGCTCTCAGATTCCATCAAAAACATCTTAATTTGTGTTCTGAAGATGAACGAAGGTCTTACGGGTTTAGAACGACATGAGGGTGAGTAATTAATGACAGGATTTTCATTTTTGGGTGAACTATCCCTTTAAAGCCATTTCTCTATCGCAAATATTCATAGTCTATTTGAAACGTTATCTCTGATACTTCTGTTACCCTAGAGTTATTAAACAAGGCGGCGTAAAACAAACACCCAATCAAAACTTGCGTGTGATAACGGCATAAATCTACTTTAAGCTATAAAACTGGCAGAGCGAAAGGCCAATGAACGCTGGATGAGAAGCATTGAAACCACTGTCTGTTTTTCAGATCGCTGACTTCGGGTTGTCAAACCTCTACCAGGATGATAAATTCCTGCAGACGTACTGCGGCAGTCCACTGTACGCTTCACCCGAGATTGTGAACGGCAGGCCATACAGAGGACCGGAGGTGGACAGCTGGTCTCTGGGCGTCTTGCTGTACACCCTGGTTCACGGAGCCATGCCTTTCGACGGACAAGACCACAAGAAGTTGGTCCAGCAGATCAGCACTGGAAACTACCGCAAACCCACCAAACCATCTGGTGAGGCTCTTAAACGAAATAGAAGACAACCGAAACTCAAGAGACCTCCTTTGTGTACTGTTTACCCTATTTTTAAACCAAGGCATGAAACTGGTTTGCTGTGTTTGTCGAAGCTCTAGACTTGGCTCTTTCCACCATGCCATGTAGCAGTTTTATAGATGAGCTTATCTATTTCTAGCAGATAACGTTCTGAATTACGTGCCTTCCATCTGTTGACCATTGTATGGCAGTCTCATAAATTTGAGTTCTGACTGTTGAGTTGACACCAGCAGCAACTTTATTGCTGGAGGTTGTCTGGTTGCCTTGATGTTGGTTGTAGTAGCTGTTTTAATGTTGAATTAACATTTTTGATGAGGTCCAATTTCTTACATGGTTTTTCACGCATCATTTTTAGCTATGTCCCTACATTACAGAGAATTACAGAGAACCGGGAAACTGCCCAGAGTAACATGAACTAATCTTGCCACGCAATGTTTCCCAGCCCTGTTGCAGGAGGCACACCAACAGTACACATTTTGGATGTCTCCCTTATCCACTGGAGTCTCTAGTAACAAGCTGATGAGTTGAATCAGGTGTGTTTGATTGGGAAGAGCTTGAAGATGTGTACGATTGGTGTGCCTCCAGCAACAGGGTTGGGAAACACAGTATCAGGATACTGTGCACTGTTTGTGCTCCCATGCTTTCATTCCCATTAGTAGTCAAAACACTGCATTGCTGATCATTTGCATAGTTGCATAAAACTTTGAAACTGTGCCACATGGATACACCTGCTTTGCACTGCCAACAGTCCTTCACGTTGCTAACTCTTACCGGAAAAGAATGCCACCCACCAGTCTGTTTGAATGCAGCATTGAAGTCTGTGATGTTGTAGGCCAGGGGTGTCCAGTCCTGCAGCTGGAGGGCCATTTTCTTGCAGAGATTAGCTCCAACACACCTGCCTCTAGTGATCCTGACGACATTGATTAGTTGGCTCAGGCGAGATTAATTAGAGCTGGAGCTAACTCGACTGGAAGGTGGCCCTCCTGAAGCAGGACTGGACATTCCTGTTGTAGGTCATTTGTAGCATCAATCCTAATCCTTCTTGTCGTTCCACAGATGCGTGTGGTTTGATCCGCTGGATGTTGATGGTAAACCCAGAGCGTAGAGCTACTTTGGAGGAGATCGCGGGTCACTGGTGGCTCAACTGGGGCTATCAGCTCCCTCTACTGGCTCAGAGTGAACCCGCAGCTGCACATCAGGAGCCAGGACACGCGACTGCCACGTGTGGCCCGACTCGCATCGCGGATTGGCTACGCCGCACATCTCGTCCTCTTTTAGAGAGCAGCTCCAAGATGCGCTGCCTGTTGCAGACAGGCGGGGCCACCGGAGGAGAACCGGTCCAGCGACAGCGCTCCATACGCAGGTCACGCAAAGAAAACAACATCTCGCAGACCATGCAGGAAGCTCCTCGCCCATCTAAAGGAATTCTAAAGAAGCGGGGAAGTCTTAAACAGAAAGCGCCCAGTGACTCCCAGGCTACACCCTTGGAGGAGAAGAGCCAGAACGCTTTGGCACCATCTATCCTGCCTCCACCTCCTAAAGGCATCCTGAAGAAGCCTTCAGAAAGTGAGTCAGGCTATTATTCCTCTTCTCCGGAGAGCTCCGGACAGACCCTTGGGAACCCAGAGCCGCACCGCAAGGGCATCCTCAAACGGCACGGCAAGTTTTCCGGCGGCCTTCAGGAATACGGCTCGCTGGACCAGCTTGCACCCTCCTTACCAAAGGTGGTCAACAGATCCCGACCGAGCGGTGCGATCAGCGAGGATAGCATCCTCTCCTCAGAGTCCTTCGACAGACTTGACCTACCTGACCGCGAGATTCCAGTCGCCCCAATAGAGCGACCAGCAGGTGGACGGAGGATGAGAGGATGCATATCTGCTGACAATCTCCTCGACTTGAGGGAAGAGTCTCAGTACCAGGGACACTGGGAAATGGACATGGCCTGCTACCGTGCAGGAGTGTCCGAAAGCGTGTTTTCAATTTCTGACTGCGAAAACGTCACTCAGACTTACAAACAAGCCTTGGGAGCAACTGAAACACGCAGGGACTACAATGTGCAGAGATGACACAACTCCAGTTGCGCTTGGAAAAGGAAGCCGGTTCGAAGCAAGGAAAGTACTTCTGGAGCAATGCCAGACAAAGAGTGGTCAGGGAATGGTTTCAGGCCCAGCAGGAAATGGGCCTTCGAAGAGGACAGGACGTCCTGTTTAGGACATGCATTTCATTCTGAGGGAACAGCAGTTTGTGTTGCAACATGCAAAACAGTGTTTTTTATCATGTAGACTTGGTTTGAGAGAAGTGCCTTTTATTTTGTCAGCTGCCTTTCTGGGAAGTGACACAACTGACTGGTTATTCTTTGAAATGTTTTTAAATGACTGTTTAGGGTGTTGGCTAGTCAAAAAAATACCAAAGATGACTCATGATAAAGTTCAGAACCATTGTGAGTTCAGTTTGTTTTTAAGGTGAATGCTGACAAAACTCACAGTGCAAAGATTGACTAAAGTGCTCTTGAAGATCGTTCCCGCCAATTTCTGACTTTTTACAACATGCTCAGAGTTCACAGGTGCACGGATACAATAAACTGCCGTCTGTTTATGACTTTATGTAGTCCAGACTTTAGTTTTGCGTCTGTTTCATGATAAGAATTGTGCAGATAGGAGTGTTTGAACTGCTTCCACGTCGCAGTTTATTAGGACACCGTGACCTTTCAGAATAAGATGAAACTAAAAGTGCTTCTCAAATTTTGTTGTCTTCGAGAAACATGTTGAAATGGTGAGATTTAGTGGATGTTAACAATTGTGTGGCTACAACTATTTAGGAATGGGATGGAAAGGTGTTTTGGTGTCATAGCAGGGTGTTTGGGGTCATCAGTAAATCTAAACTCTTCACACAGTGTTTTTAAGTCCAGTAGAGCAGCAGTGTGATCTGTAGGGCTGCTCGGAGTGTCATGGCTCGAGATAATCCGGGTAATGAGGTGTTGATCTTCTGTTTGGTGTCTCATTTTGTTCAAGTTCCTGCATGTTTATTTGCCAAAGTGCCTGATTTATCTGCCCTGATGTATCTTTGACTCAGTGGAACAATAAAACAGCACAAATCAAGTGGAAAATGCCCTCTGGCTGTTGGTCCTTTTGTACCCATCATAGTCTCCTGGATAACCCTAAATGACATTTATACTCAATAGTATGTGAGAACTGTGATGCAGCTATTATAATTGAAGTAATAATGAATTTGAAAGTAATTTAGGCAAACAGTATGCAACAAATGCGTCTGTGGTCTTTTGAAGTGATAGTATGACCAGATTCCAGGGATTTTATAGTTAATCAAAACATAAACGTAAAAACATTTTAGTTACTTGAAATATACTAAAGGTTAACTGAAATAAAATATTAAAAAAGAAAACTTATTTTATTTCAGCTAGTTGCCAATGCAACATTTATCATTTTTGTTCAATTTAACTTGATGTACTAAAATAATTAAAACTGATATGAAATAAAAAAATTAAAGAATATACTGATGTATTGAAAAAAACTAATAAAAAACACAAAACTAAATGAAAATGGAAAATACAAAAATAACAACTATGTATGCAAGTATATATATATATATAAATATATAAATTATAATAAAATAAAATAAAAAAAAAAAAATATATATATATATAACTCTAACGATAATAAACTAACAATGCTTGAAAAATATACTTATGGTGTGTAGTATTAATTATGTGTTTTGGGATGCAGATTATTTAAATTATAACTATTTTCATATCTTTCATATTGTTTTCATTAAGTTCATTTTCCAGGTGATTAATCCTGACCAAAAAATATCCTGGTTATATTTTACCCCAAAATAAAGAAAAACGTTTTCACGTAAAGACAATTGAGATTATTTGGGGTCATTTTTTGCATTATTTTTATCACATGTAAATTTGCTAATTAGTATGCAAGCAATATTTATTACACGTCACGCCAGTATATATCATGGTAGTGTTTGTTGTTCTGAATTTAACTTATGCTAGTTTTAATTAAAATCTAATCTTAAAAATAATCTAATGATGAAGATCAGGCTCATTTTCTTAATGCAAACCCATTCTGTCTTTTGATTTCAGGGTGAAATATGGCATTTCAGCTTAAACCACCACGCTTAAACCATTCACCATCCACATATATGCTCTTTATTTTCACATACTTATCTTTAAATTGAAAAAGAGTTTATCAATAGCATGTATTCAAGTCTAAGAAGAGTGAAGGAAATTAATCATGTGTGTGTGTTTGACAGGGCGAAGGTTTCCTGACAATGCAAATATTTGCTTGGGTGCAGAACATCTGCGACATTAAAACTAATGCGAACATCGTCAACAAACGCTAATGCACCGGAACCGTCAACAATAAGAGAAAACAAAGGCGAGAATCCATTGGTCTGAGGGTATCTGATGGATCTGATGCATCCACCTGTCAGAGCGTGAGGTCCTGCACCTGCACAGGTGAGCGGAGGAGCTTGGGTGGAGACGGCAGCACCTGATCGATGATCTCCTCCAGCGACGAGAAGCAGGAGCGCAGGGACGCCTGGATCACAGAGAGAGTCTGGCTCACTCAGGGATAGGTTTGGGAATCAAAAAACTATTCCAATACTGTCCTAATTTGTGGAGGTTTATTCCTTTTCACTGCGTCTCATATGTTTTTAAATGCAATCTGTGTGATGAGCGATTTGGCTCTTTGTATTAAGCAATGCATAAATACATGATGCTGTTTTGTTCATAATTGTTTAAGGAATTTACGAAATTATATTTGATTTATATGAGTTAATTTAGACGTAATGCATGTTTTTTATAGACAATTTAATGGGCTGCATTATTTTGCTCATCGCGCCCTCGGGAAACAAGCCAAAAGTTTCCTTTACCCCTTAACTATCTATAAAATAGACTTGAAAGTGCACTATTTAAAGTTAAATTGTTATAATTCATGAATGCCTTTGAATACAGACCTAGGGTTGGGCTCTTTTTAAAGAAAACAATCCGCAGATTATTGCAGAAGTGAAATCATTTCAAAAAATTAAAGTAAGTTTAAATATACCGTAAATAAAATGTACTGTACTATTTTTATTTTATTTTATAAAAAAATAAATATTTTACAAAATAGGTTTTAATCCAAATTTGGTGTAAAATTAAAGCCCCATATGTCTAAATAAGTTGTGTTCCAAATTTGAAGTTGATATAAAAAAAAAAATTTGAGGTTACTATGCAATTTTGTTTAGACGTTATACCACAAACAGCCACCGGGTGCCATTTTTATGCATTTTTCTGTCACAAATGTATCAATTTCTCTCTCAATATTACTCCTATCACAAAATGACCACCAAATATGGAATCTTGAGACTCAGACCTTTCCGATGATATGTATTTTGTCAAGATTATAAGAAGTTTTGATTTGGAATATGACACCTCCCACTAAGGGGGAGGAGCCTGCTAAAAGATTTTAAAGTACCATTTCTATGGTAACGCAATGTCCGATTTCAAAACGGTTTTCACAGGATTGTTTATGTTGCTAAGGGTGGTTGCTAAGGGTGTTACTCGGTGATACACAGAACGGTTGGGTGAATAAAACACAGCTGCTGACCAATCAGAATCGAGTTTGGATAGTGCACTTTCACGTCTATGTTTGAAAAGGTGGGGGGGGGGGGGGGGTGACACTTAAGCGGTTAATGGAGGAATTTTTTAAAAAAAAATTCTCATTGTGACCAGTGATGGGAATAACAGTATTTTAAATCATTTTTAATTCAAACGAATTACAACGCCGTTACCGTTACTGACAATAAAATGCGGCGTTACTATAATTTAATATAACGTTATTTTCAGTTCATCTGAATGGATGCGCAGTGTACCTGTTTTTGACGTAGGCTACCGTAAACTCGCCGTCACTTTGTCTCACACGCACAAAAAAAAAAAAGAGACAGCGCGAGAGAGTCTTACGTAACATTTAGAATTGATGCGCTACATATAAACGATATTATTATTTTTAAAAAATAACGGAGATCCTTTGGAATTCTTCAGCTTTTAGGAACTGCCAGGTTCTCCTGTATAGGGGCGGAGCTAATGCACAAACGGCAATCTCATTGGCCGGCGCTCAACTGTTATCGATTTCAGCGAATCAGTTCGAGCAAACGCACACAACCTGATTAATATTCATGAACCCAGCAGCTCGTTAATCCTTAGTGTAGTAAAAAGACTGATGTTAAGTGTCAGTAGATTAATAGTGTAGATTAATGTGCAATGTTGTATAATAATAATTTATTCTATTTAGTGTCCATTTCATTTATTTAACATGTTTAATATTAGGGGCATCCAAGTTATTTGACATATTTGAACATTTTTTTAAAAAGTAACACAATAGTTACTTTCCCTGGTAATTAGTTACTTTTATAATGATGTAACTCAGTTACTACTTGTGAGAAGTAACTAGTAACTATAACTACTTTTTTAAAGTAGCGTGCCTCGTTTTGCCAGCACAGGTCACATTGGAATTGAAAAGAAGCAGAATTGATCAAACTCAGTCGATCCCCGAGTGAATCCTCACCATGTCCGTGTTCAGGACGTCCCTCAGCAGCTGCAGCAGGCCGTCGGGGCCGAAGTCATTCTTTAGGACGTCCAGTCTGATCACGGCCGCCGTTAAACACGAGCAGGCCACCGCCGACGGAGAGAAGACCGAGAACTTCAGCTCTGAAAACACACACAGTGCTCGTGTAAGCCCCGCCCTCAAAACACAACCCACCAATCCCAGCACAGCAACTCTCTACATCATTCTAACCTAACGAATTAAAGTACTGTGTGAGTCATTCAGCTTATACTTACATTACTGTGTAAATAAAAATCTATTTAATACAAAAAATGGCAATAAAAATGCTTCGTGAATGAATAAAAGCACATTTTAATCCAAATGTACGATTAAAGTTGTTTCTTATAAAAGTGACCGAAATTAAACAATCATCATCAAGAACATCTACATTTCCTTCAAGATTGATCAATTAAAAGGAATAAATTAATCACTAAATTCATAAAAACAAAAAATATTTTAAATAAAGTAAATCACTAAATTAATAATTCTAATGTGGTTAAATGTAATTAATTTACATTAGTAACAGTACTGTTTATTTATTATCTATATATAAATACACACACATGCATGTATATATTTAAGAAAAATATGTTCTGTTTATATTAAATATATTTATATATAGGAATATAAATATATAAATGTATATACATATATATACAAAATATATACTGTATGTGTGTGTGTTTATATATACATAATAAATATACACAGCACACACACATATATTATGATTGTTAAATTATTATTTCTAATTGCTAAATATTACTTTTGATTAATTTATGTATTGAGAGAATAAAAGTTGTGTTCACTTACACTAATGAGATTTGCTGTTAAATGAAGCTTTGATTCATTTCTGATTTTTAATAATTTTATTATGCATTTGAAAAAGAAATAAAACGCTTCATGTATGAATATAATACACCATTTAACCCAATATTTAACCCTCATAAAGGTGTAATTATTATAAATAACAACATCTACATTTTCTCCAAAATTAATAAAAATAGTTATTATTTTAAATAAATAAATGATTTTTAAAAATTGCTAAATTAATTAATATTTGTTCTATTCACTTTAATAATTGTTAATCAAATTGAACCAAAGTGACTAATTCAGTCTTTTTAATTACATATTTTTTAATTATATATATATATATATATATTCTAAAATTGATGAAGATAAGATGAATCGAGCTTCATAAATTCAAATGTAAATGAATTAGTAATCAATTAACAAAAATAAATACATAAAACCAATTGTTAATAAACTGCTAAATTATTATTTAATGTAAAAAAAATAAAAAATAAATAAATAAACAAAAAGCAGTCTTTGAGAATGCCTTAATCTACATTTAAATCCACAACCTAATAAAAGTGAACAATTATGTCTACTATCAACACTTACACTAATGTGATTAAACGAGGCTTTGACTGGTTTTACTGTGTTTAGAGGAAAGCGCAGCTAATGCAGCTGATTGTGTGACGCTGATGTGCAGAGCTGCAGAGGAACAACGAGCCGCGGCTGATGCGGCGGATACCTGTGGAGCTCAGAGCCGTGTAGGAGAGCGCGTGTCTCCGGACCGAAGCCGTGTGCTCGGCGCTCAGCGGCAGCGTCTGCAGCAGCGGCTCCAAGAAATCAGACGGCAGAACCGCGGCCAGGTCCCAGTCCAGACGCGACACCAGCACCACCTCCCACTGCTGCACACACAGAACACACTCAAAACACTAGCATTTGTTAGCTAAGTAATATAGTTTATTACCATATTTATCCCAGGGCTATTATAGTTAACAAAAGCTAAAACCATAAAAAAAATAAAAATAATTATCACTTAAAAATAAAGTAAACATTAACAGAAAAAACTAATAAAAATAACCAAAAAAATGAAGATGAAAACTGAAAATATATATATAAAAAATAAAACCTAATATTAACAAAACTATATAAATAATATTAAAGTAACACTGATTACGATTGATGAGCAATCTGCTGCATTAATTAATTAATTATCTTCAAGAATCGGCTAAAACCCATCTCTTAATCTTTATTTGACCCTCTAACTCTAGCACTCTCTATTCTAATTCTATTCTTTAACAAAAAAATAAAACGACTTGCACTCTATTTATTTACTATCTGCTTGTTTTCTTAAAAAAATAAATAAATAAACTAACACTAGCTTCTCTATTATTTTTGTATTCTATCTAGTTCTTTTTATTTATTATACAATTAACAAAAAAGCAAAAAAAAGAGCCTCTAACACTAGTTTGCTCTATTTTTTTTCTGTTCTATCTGTTTTCTTTTTATTTATTATATAATTTTAAAAAATTGCCTCTGTTGTCCTCATTTGTAAGTCACTGTGGATAAAAGTGTCTGCTAAATAACTAAATGTAAATATAAATATTATTTTTATACTGTTATACTATTTACTAATATTTAGAATTATCTTTTATTTTAATATTTTTATTTTTTTATTTTAATTTTGCAATGTGCTTTTGTCATTTTTAATTTATTTAATTTTTTCATAATTTATATTTTTGGCTTCATAAATTAACGAAAATTATTTTTAATGTTTTAATTTCAATTTACAATAACAACTTCAAATGCAGGATAGTTTTAACTTTTTTTTTTTTAGATTATTTTATTTTAGTGCTTTTAAGGTTATGTTTTTCTATAAAGCCTTATTTTATTTTTTAATTTAAATTTTAGTAATTTTAATACTTCAACTTATTTTATTTCATTTTTTAATTTACATTTCAGTATTTCTTCTAATATTTATATTTCCTTCAAATGTAGGTCATCCAATCAGAATATAAAAGCTGAAAATATCAAGCTAGGGGCTCAAAAGGATTGCTTACTATTTCTAGAGGACTGTCGAAGTGTGGTTCGGGCTAATATTACCCACAATACCTTGCATACTAAAAGAGGTTTGCTGAAGCGGGTCGTGTGAGGTTACCAGGATCTCTGGGACGGTGACGGCGTGGTCAGTGTAGACGCACAGCTTGGCGGCGCTCAGAGGAACCGATTCCCGCAGCTTGGAGGCCAGGAACATGCAGACGCACGCCAGCAGCTGCAGACGACACCTGCGCACGGCATTCTGGGACATGTACCTGTCCAGGTAGTGAACGGCCAGAGGAAACACCTCCTCCTCACACTTCTGATCCTCACACACCTGCTCCAGAACAAGCACAAAGATTCAGGATTCAGACAGAGTGACTCAAATCACTGAGTCAGAGCCGAGTGACTTGAATCACTGAGTCAGATCAGAGCGACTTGAATCACTGAGTCAGATCAGAGCGACTCGAATCACTGAGTCAGAGCCGAGAGACTCGAATCACTGAGTCAGATCAGAGCGACTCGAATCACTGAGTCAGATCAGAGCGACTCGAATCACTGAGTCAGATCAGAGTGACTTGAATCACTGAGTCAGATCAGAGCGACTCGAATCACTGAGTCAGATCAGAGCGACTCGAATCACTGATTCAGAATACGATTCATTAGACAGCATTAGATCAAAATGATTCGAATCACTGATTCAGAATACGATTCATTAGACAACATCAGATCAGTGAGATTCGAATCACTGAATCAGAACACGATTCGAATCACTGAGTCAGGTTGATGTGATTCATTAGATCTCTCCTCACCTGCAGCATCCATCCCGTTAGGATCGGTCGCACGTAGCGCTGCTCGTCGGTCGGTTCGGTACCGGGCTTGATGCTCGGTCTCTCCGAGCTCAGCAGGTTCTGACAGACGCGCGAGTCTCGGGTCAGAACCGCGTCTCTGATCGCGCGAACCGGTCTGAAGCTCGAGTCCGGTTCGACCAGCTCGTGACAGAACAACTCCATCTGATTAAAGCGGTCAAACTTACCGTCAGTCACGAGAGAGACGCGGGGGTTACGTTCACACAACTCCTAACAGCTCTACAAATATATATACAATACATTTAGTCAAATTCATATATGAAAACACATGGTTTTATTCAGTTCAAATGAGCATCGTGAGCGAGCTGCGGCGCGCGGCGTACCCGCGCTCACGGGAATGGCAACGAGGGTTGTGACGTCACATCGCCGGTGATGCGGCTTGTAGTCTTCATAAAAACAAAATTATTTTATTTATACAAGTTCTCAGTCTAATGAATTCAACAAGGGAAAAAAACCCTGCTTTTACAATTCCTTGCTAAATTACGGAAACCTGTTTCCGCGAGACTTCTCACAATTCTGATCGTTTTCTTGCGAGTTTATATCTGACTTTACAATCAAAATCGCAAGATATATAAACTATAGACATATAGATAAAGATAAAGATATATAGATGTGAATTTGCAATGCTGAGGGGGAAAAAAATCAGAATTGTTACATATAAACTCGCAATTGCAAGAAAAAAAGTCTGACTTGTGAATTTCATTTATTTATTGTATTACCTTTTTTACAATTATTATTATTATTATTTTTATTCCGTGGTGGGAAAAAAAAACAATTGCGGAATGTAAACTCTGCAATATAAGAAAATAATTCAATATTGAGAGGCGCAGACAAAAAGTTTTTTTTTTATCTCGCAATTCTGCGTTTATCTCGCAATTATGACATTTTTCTCAGAATTGCGAGAAAATCTGAATTGTTGATAAAAAGCAGCAATTACCTTTTTGATTTGGGCAAAAACAAACAAACAAAGAAATAAATAGTAATGTGAGACGTTTTTCGTCAACTTTTCGGGATAAAAATTTCTAATCAATTCTTCGTTAATAAAACCAAGATTATATACATTTTTCTTGTTATACATCCTGTTTCATTCATCATCGAAGTAAAATTAATTGAAAACAAGATTTCACGGCAAGGTTAAAATCCATGCGTGTTTGAATAAAACCAAAACGTTGTGAAGTTTATATAACGTAATTTTATTAACTAGTGACACAAGTTTTAAACAAAAGTTTAGTCCAAAAATACGAACAATGCATTACTGCAAAGAATGCGAAATATATTGCAACACAATGGCGCTACGATGGTCAGTCGACGGTCATGACAGGCGTAGCGTCCTCCAGGTCGCGCGACTCAGCGCTGTGTAGTTCGCGCCGGATCTCAGACGAAATCTGCGGGTGCGTCTGACACTTCAGCAGCTCCAGCAGCGCCTCCTTCTGTTCGGAGGACAGGTCGGCTTTGTAGCGCTGCACCAGCGTCAGCAGGCTCTGGTGCCACAGCACCGGCAGCATCCGTTTGTCCGCGCGGAACGACAGGAAGTGCGCGACCAGCGCGTCCAGCACGCGGAAGGGCAGCGCGTACTTCTTATCCAGCAGCAGCCGCAGGAAAATGCTGTTGGCTCCGTTGTACTCCATCTCTGCGATTTTCAGCATAGCAGCACTGCAACGTATAACGGCGGATTAGTAGCACGTAAAAACTACAAGTACAAGAATAAAGTCGTATTATTGTGAGACTGAAGTCGTAATAATCTGAGAATACTCGGTCAAAAGTCTAAAAATATTAACTTTACTCTCAAAATGTTACCCTGTAATCTCACAATGCTATGACTTTATTCTTGTAATTGTAACTATATTCTCAAAATATTACAAGTTTAATCTGGTATAAGACTTAGTCGTAGCTATACTATTACGACATCTCATTACGACTTTTAATTTACTACGACTTTGTTGTTGTAATTTTGACTTTATTCTTAAAATATTACAAGTTTAATCTCGTATAAGACTTTATTCTTATATCGCTACAACTTTTTCTCAATTTTAACTTTAATCTCAGTTTTACAAATTTAATTTAATAATTTTGACTTTATCACCAAAAATTACGACTTTTAATCTCACAACGCTGCAATTTTATTCTAAAAATATTACAAGTTTAATCTTACGACTTTCATCTCGTTATGACTATTTACTATGACTTTGTTGTTGTAATATTTCTCAAAATATTACAAGTTTAATCTCTAATAGAAAAAACTTTTTCTTATTGCTACAACCTCGTTATTATGACTTTATAATCAAAATATTATGACTTTGATTACACAATCCTATGACTTTATTCACATATTTTTGCCTTTATTTTCAAAATTTTACAAGTTTAATCTCGTATAAGACTTTATTCTAGTATTGCTATGACTTTAACGGTAATTTTAGCTTTTCTTAATTCTTAAAATATTATAACTATAATCTCACAATGCTACGACTTTATTCTCGGAATTGACTTTATTCTCAAAATACAATGTTTAATCTTGTACAAGGCCTTGTTCTCAAATTACTATGACTTTGTTCTCATAGTTTTGAGTTTATTCTCAAAAAATTGCAAGTTTTATTCTAGTAATATTTACATGTAATTTTGACTTTATTATTGAAATAATGCAAGTTAATCTCGTATACGACTTTATTCTCACATTGCTATGCCTTTTTTATAATTTTGACCTTATTCTCAAAATATCTCATATAAACTTTATTCTAGTATAGCTACGACTTTATTCTTGAAATTTGGCAATTTTTTTCTCATAATCTAAGATTATTTTTCGCTGTTGTAGCAAAGAGCCAGTCAACAAAATATGTTGTTTAGTGCGCTTGAAAAGTGTGTGTACTCTTAATAAGTGTTTAAAGCTGCTGATTTTGTTCAAGCAGCTGCTCAGAGAAGGTTTTATCGTGTTCACCTGGAGTGCAGCACAGGGATGGAGCATCGGGTGATGATGCTGCCAATGATGATGGCTTCTCTCAGAGAACATGTGCCGGACTCACACAGCGGCAGCAGGATTCCTGCACACACACACACACACACACACACACACACAGACACACACACGCACGCACACACACACACACACAGAGAGGCACACGCATGCACACACGCACGCACACACACACACACACAGACACACGCACGCACACACACACACACACACACACAGAGGCACACGCATGCACACACGCACGCACACAGATACAGATACACACACACACACACAGATACACACACACACACACACACACACACAGACACACACACACACAGATACATTAGTGTTGTGCTATTACAGTAGTTATTAATGCATTAAATTCACTTCCATTTTCAGCATTTTAGATTCAATTTTTAAGGCAAGACAATACTAATAAATAGGGTAAAAACAAATGCAATCACATTAAGACAACTGTTTTCAATTACAAAATGTTATGTTTAAACATGCAAAAAAGCCATTATCTAATTTAATATGCATGCACTAATTTGTACAGACATTGGATAAAGCCAGGTGCATAATTCTTGTTTGATTTTGTCATCATATTAGAGTTAATTTTGGATTTCTCTTTTCATCACTGCATGAATCAGAAAACACATTTTCACCATGTTTTTAGGAGTAAAATGTTCTTTAAATGTGACCCTGGATCACAAAACCAGTCATAAGGGTCAATTTTTTTAAATTGAGATTTATGCATCATGCTGAATAAATAATCTTTCCATTGATGTATGGTTTGTTAGGATAGGACAATATTTGGCTGAGATGCAACTATGTGAAAATCTGGAATCTGAGGGTGCAGAAAAATCTAAATATTGAGAAAATCATCTTTAAAGTTGTTCAAATGAAGTTCTTAGCAATGCATATTACTAACCAAAAATTAAGTTTTGATATATTTACAGTAGGAAATTTACTAAATATCTTCATGGAACATGATCTTAATATCCTAATGATTTTTGGCATAAAAGAAAAATGGATAATTTTGACCCATACAATGTATTGTTGGCTATTGCTACAAATATACCCCAGCGACTTAAGACTGCTTTTGTGCTCCAGGGTCACATATCAGCGTGAATGATATAAGAATAAACCTTCAGAATACAGAGAGGATTAAAACTCTAAAGTTTGGTGTAAATAAGTGCTGCTGAAGTTTAAAATAACAAGATTACAGTCATTTCTGAAGTTTAGTGTCGCTCGATTTCTTCTCTGGCATTTGTTAGATACTACAGTAATGATTTGTTTATGAGTTAACCAGAATAAAGCAGCAGATCTGATCTGTTCTGGTGGAACTCAAACTAGTCGCTTGTGAAGCTCACCGGCGTCCTCTAGTGTTCAGTCACAGGAACTGCACACTGACTCTGTTTACATCCGCTTCATTACTGATTATCTGCTTTAAACTGTGCTTTACACTACTGGAATATTCCTGTGTGTGCTTCAGACGTGCCTCTATGCCAGTTTTGTGCATAACTTTGGTATTGGATGTGTAAAACTTGCCTTTAGTTTAAGGGGAATATGCTGATTATGCATTTAACTAAAGGCGGGTTTGACACAGTCAATGCAAAGGTGGCACAGAGGCGCTTCTGAAGTGGCATTTAGGTGTTTTCACACTTCTTAATGCTGCTCAGAGGTGATATGAATGCATTTACACCGCAATGATGACTATATACTTTGATACTGAGGTGGGTCAGAGTTAAATCTTGCTTTTATGGAGCATTACGTTGTTTGAGCTCTTGAGCCTTAAGTAAAGGCTGCTCTGTGCCTGCTTAAAATTTAGTGTAAAGACGCAATGCAGCATTAAAAAGTCATATTAAACTATGCCTGCTCTGACCCACCTCAGCCCCTAGTATCATCAAAGTGTACAGTTGTAATTGCAATGTAAATGCATTCATGCCACCTCTGAGCAGCATTAAACAGTCTGCGTAAATGCCGCTTCAGAAGCGCTTCTGTGCCACCTTTGCATTGTAAATTTGTTATAAGACATGCACATTATTTTCCCGTTAATCTCTAGTGGAAATACTTGAATACTTGATATACTTGAGTGGAAATGACATCAGTGTGAATGCAGCCTATTAAAGCTGCCACTGTCTATGACGTCATAAGTAATAATCAAACAGCGATAATGCTGAGGAAAAAGAAAAATATATTTAGTTAGTTAAATTCTTAACAACTGTTAGGGTTAGGGTTTTGCGCATTTAATAAAATGCACAAAATAAATTTGATATAAAATTTATCTGAAGATGTCGCCATGAAAATTGAGGATGCAAGGCATCGTGATATCGAATCGAATCGTTGACATGATAATCGTAATCGAATCGGCTAGTGTTTGCACTGTTTAATGCTGCTCGGAGGTGGCATGAATGCATTTACACAGCAAATAAATACACTGCATTACATGTTTACTAGGGGTGTAACGATTCGCTCATTTTCTCGATGCATCGATTACAAACCCTGACGATGCATATGCATCGATCTCAAAACATGCATTTTTAAATCGTGAATCGCTGATTTCGACCAATAACACATTAAATTACTACAAGCACGGATTAATGGAGACCTTGGAACAGCGTTTTTATTTTATGTAGGGCTGCACGATAAATCGGAATGAAATCGTAATCGCGATTAGGCAAAAGCTGCGATATTCATGCGCATCTTGTCAGTGAAGCACGGTTCTGTGATCAGTAGTAAATCTTTACTATATTGACTACTGATTTACTACTGATTACAGAACCTGGCAAGATGCGTTCGATTAATCGCGCAGCCCTAACTCATCTGTTGCTAAGTACTCACCTTTGAACCAGGCTCCGGGTTTGAAGAGTGCTTTCTTCAGCGCGCTGTAGAGGTGGAAGTTCAGCCGCTTGTACTCGGCGATGTCGTCTCGGATCCTGGGCAGCAGAACCAGATTGTAGAAGCGCTGAGCCATTCGCTCCTTCAGATTCGACGAGAAGATCCTGGACACAAACCACACGAGCGAAACTCAGAACTAGGGCTGCTCGATTACGGCAAAAATCATGATCACGATTACTTTGGTCAATATTGTAATCACGATTACTTAACATGATTATGAGTGGGCCATGTGACCAAAACTTTATGTGTGATTTATTTAAAGATAGTGATACACATCAAATATATATTTTCTGTGGTGCTGTCAAACGATTAATCGCGATTAATCGCATCCAAAATAAACGTTTTTGTTCACATAATATCTGTGTGTACTATGTATATTTATTATGTATATATAAACACACACACATACAGTATATATTTTGAAAATATTTACATATATATACACATTTTAGTCCTGTCAAACGATTAATCGCATCCAAAATAAAAAATTTTGTTTACATGATATATCAGTGTGTGCTGTGTGTATATATATATATATATATATATATATATATACACATACATACACACACACATACAAAGACATGCATGTATATATTTAAGAAAAATATACTGTTTATATATTAAATATATTTATATATAATATAAAATATATTAATATAAATATATAAATGTATATATATATATGCAAATATTTTCAAAATATATACTGTATGTATGTGTATTTATATATGCATAATAAATATACACAGTACACATACATATATTATGTAATTTTGGATGTGATTAATAGCGATTAATCGTTTGACAGCACTAATACATTTATATATTTATATTCTTATATTTTATATTATATATAAATATATTTGATATATAAATATAAGATTTTTCTTAAATATATACATGTATGTGTTTGTATTTATATATATATATACTGTTTACAACAATACACACAGTACACACACACATATTATGTAAACAAAAACTTTTATTTTGGATGCGATTAATCGCGATTAATCGTTTAACGGCACTAATTTTCTGTAAATAAGGTTTCTATGACATCTACATTTTAGAGACCAGTGAAATTTCACTATTCTCAACACCACAGCAGAGTACTAGGGTAATTAATATTAGTAACAAACAAACAAAAAGTCCTCAAAATTATTGAAAATTATTAAACCGTCAGTAATAAAAAAAAAAGCAAAGGACAAATACAATAGAATAAAAAAAAAAGATACAAATGAAACAAACTGTGCTTTAACGGGTTTTTTTTTACTACAGCCTACTACAGAAATAAATAATCAAACTTAAAATAAAACAGCATAGTCTTCACTGTAAGAATTAAACTTTCTGTGTTTCTTATTAAAGCTACAGAAGTCCTTCACTCAAGAGCAGTGTGTGATTAAGTAGCAGGAATATTAGGCTGCTGTCACTTTAAGAGCCGCACTTACCGTTACACGAGTATTTTCATTCTCAACTCTTTACATTCATTTATTACATAACCGACGAAGGTTTATGCGAATAATCACCAAGCGCCGCATTTTAGCACATTTTTGCGTGTATTTGACCATTTAGGTGCTAAAAGATGACTTTACATGTCTATGTTCGGTTCATCTCTAATCGCTGGAGGCCGAAACCAAATTTGAAACGTTTGTTCACGCATGCGTGACCCCTGTGACCTCTGACCTGGTGGCCTGGTACATGGCGGCGGCCGTCCACGTCTCGGGCTCGGTGAGGTACAGAACCTGCTCCCAGTTGGACAGAGCCGGGATGATCTTGAAGGCTTTGGGCAGTTTCCCGCTGCGGTATTTCGACAGCACCTGCGGAGGGAGAGCGTTAGCGCTAGCATTAGCACTAGCGGAGGACGACTCGTACACTACCAGACAAACGTTTTAGGATTTTTAAGAATCCAGAAGTCTCTTCTGCTCACCAAGCCTGCATTTATTTGATCTAAAGTACAGCAAAAACAGTAACATTTTGAAATATTTTTATTTTACTAGTGCTAGGCAACGATTAATCGCATCCAAAATAAAAGTCTTTGTTTATGTAATGTGTGTGTGTTCTGTGTATATTTATTATGATTATGTATAAAGACGCATACAGTATATATTTTTAAATTATTTACATGTGTATATTTATATTCATATAATTTATATTTTATATGAATATATTTAATATATAAACATAACATTTTTCTTAGATTTATATACATACATGTGTGTGTATTTATATATACATAATAAATATACACAGCACACACATTTTATGTAAACAAAGACTTTTATTTTGGATGCGATTAATAACAGCACTAATTTTTACTATTTAAAACAGCTGTTTTCTCTGTGAATATGTGTTAAAGTGTAATTTATTTCTGTGATCTGCAGCTGTATTTTCAGCATCATTACTCCAGTCTTCAGTGTCACATGATCTTCAGAAATCATTCTAATATGCTGATTTGCTATTTGAAAAATATTTCACAATTTTACTGTTTTTGCTGTACTTTGAATCAAATAAATGCAGGCTTGGTGAGCAGAAGAGACTTCTGTAAAACACATTGAAAACCTTACTGTCCACAAGCGTTTGACCGGTAGTGTGCGCTGAAGATTAGCGCTAGCGTACCTTGTTGACTCCTCTGTACACCTCCAGCACCCGCGGGTCCAGCTGAGGAGCGGCGCGCCCCGACGCCTCGGACATCACGGTGCCCACCTCCGTCTGCTTCTCCGTGATCTTCTCCATGATGATGTCGGCTAGCGTGCGTCTGCGGCCACACAATAAGCTCAATTCTCATATCGTCAGCCTGTGAGATCGACGATACACGATATTATCGTGCTAATTTATTTCATTATTTATTTATTTACTTCGTTTCATTGCCAGAGAGTGAACCAGCTCCAGCGTAAGGCTGTTTTTAAAACTACTGAATATATATTTAACTTTACAAACACTGTAAGTTACTAATTATAATGCTTACGTTTCCTCAGTTATTCAAAAAGCAGCTACAGAAAACGAGCAAAGAACATTTACATTATCAAAGAACACCATCACTCAGTCTAGCGTGAGTTTATGCAGTTTAAAAAACACTCCCGTTATAATCAGCAAAGCTATCTACACTGTATGATGAACAAATCTCTTATTCTTACATCGCACGTACACTACCAGTCAAAAGATTTTGAACAGTAAGATTTTAAATGTTTTTTTAAGTCTCTTCTGCTCACCAAGCCTGCATTTATTTGATCCAAAATACAGCAAAAACAGTAAAATTGTGAAATATTTTTACTATTTAAAATAACTGTTTTCTATGTGAATATGTGTTAAACTGTAATTTATTTCTGTGATCAAAGCTGTATTTTCAGCATCATTACTCCAGTCTTCAGTGTCACATAATCTTCAGAAATCATTCTAATATGCTGATTTGCTGCTCAACAAACATTTCTGATTATTATTATTATTATTATTATTATTATTATGTTGAAAACAGCTGAGTAGAAGTTTTCTTTGATGAATAGAAAGTTTAGAAGAACAGCATTTATCTGAAATAGAAATCTTTTGTGACATTATAAATGTCTTTATCATCACTTTTGATCAATTTAAAGCATCCTTGCTAAATAAAAGTATTAATTTCTATAATCCCCCCCGCCCCCCCAAAAAATAAATTATACTAACTCCATGCTTTTGATTAGTATAGTGTATAATGTTACAAAAGTAACGTAATAAAAGTAAATGTTATAAAAGTAATGATGCTGAAAATTCAGCTTTGATCACAGGAATAAATTACATTTTAAAATATATTCAAATAGAAAGCATTTATTTTATATAGTAAAAATATTTCACAATATTACTGCTTTTGGATCAAATAAATGCAGGCTTGGTGAGCAGAAGAGACTTCTTTAACTACAACAAAACTCCGCTGCTCCAGCGATGACTAGAGATCGACCGATATATCGATTTACCGATATTTTTCCCGATATTTAAGCATTTTACCATAATCGGATATCGGTTTTGTAATATCGGATTCACCGATAAACGCCACCATCTTGTGGTTGTTTTGAGAATTGTGCGCAGGATCGCCATTGCAGCGCGTCTGAGGGGAGATGAGACAACAACAACGGCAAGCACAAGTACTTGATTTGTTGTAGTTAGTAAACTTTATTTAACATAACAGCCATTAATGCACAAATTATATGTATTACATAAATGCCTGATATGCAGTTTATGCAGCTTGGCTCTAAGAAATAGAGACAAACTCACGGAGTCACGTCAAGTCCTCTCCCAATAAAGACGTAACTTTGCCTGAATTAAATAATACAGCCATACATGAGCGCATGTTGGAAATAAAAGCGCTGAATTTAATTCTCTCTCTGTTGTCTATTTGCTCATCATTAGTCTCGTGAAGCTGCTTCATATTGCTGTTCACTCAGCGGTTGATGCTCAGGAAATGCTCCAGCACAGCCACCGCATGTAACTTTTAACAAGATTCACTTGTTTGAAACACGCTACATTATATTAACATTTACTATATAACCATTATTTCACCAATAAACATCTAAATAAATACATCTCTATGGAAATTAATTATTTATTATCTCGATCGCAGTTTGAGTAGAGTTCTGTGTAAATGCATAGATAAACCGCGCTGTCAGCCGGCATTTCATAATCTAGAATGACAAAAACATTTTAATAATTCTGATATAACATACCAGTTGAGAAATGCAATAAAATACGATGTTTTGTTTGTTATAGCCTATTTCAATATTCCAGAGAATATTATTCAGTGAATTAACATTATCCAGTGAATTATTCTTCACTCTTTACCCTATTAAACAGCTTATAAACTTACAAAAACTGAAGTTTAAAATGAAGTTGAGATGACTCTTGTCCTTTATTTTCTCCATTTTAAAACATTAGACATTATTTTGCTTATTGTTAATATCAGTGTTACTGATGACGCTTTTTATAAATAAAATGTTTTTATTGTTGTAATATGAAGATTAAATTTAACATGAAAGACTGTTAATTTTCAACCTTTTTTGTTGTTGTTGTTGTTAAGATGACTGAAAGGAGGAAAACCCAAAGTGAAATATGGACTTGCTTCACTCAGTTATTTACTTTATAACAGTAAATAAATATCGGTTCTGCATATCGGTTATCGGGCACATAAACATGCAAATAATTGGTATCGGTATCGGTTCTAAAAAATCAATATCGGTCGATCACTAGCGATGACTCATCTGAACGCCTCTGATTGGCCATTGTGTTCATAAAGTCAGCGGAATCGTGTGATTGGTTACAACGCGCAACACTGTAAAACGTGGAAAAAGAAATATGATGGAACACATAAGCCCTAATATTAATTAGATAGTATTACTAGCCTGATAATAATAATAATTGTCTTGTTATCGTCAAAGGCATCAGCCACAGGCGATATCTCTGACTATCATCGATAAACGATACTATCGTCTATCGGCACAACCGTACGACGCAGCGCTCGTAAACGCGCCGTGTGCG
>JAFVLL020042665.1:0-44347 GCA_021397915.2 Tor tambroides | reverse complement strand
AGTTCATTAACTTTTCATTTCATTAACTTTTCATTTGCTTCTGTTTTCTTTCATTTTAATATATTTGACCATCATTTAATCCACTTGCTCCTACAAATTAAGGCTTCAGGTCGGGTTTAGAAGAACCAGAATTTGGAAACATCCAAGTGAAGTCAATGTTATAAGAACATTCAACTTAATTAAATTTACTATAGCGCTCTGTACATAAAAATTCGCTTAATCATTTACCAAATTATGAGTAGCTCTTCATGGGAAGGTTTCTGTCGCTTAGTCACGTGGCATCAAAGGGTAGAGTGGGGGGAAACGCCCCCCTACTGTTTTTCCCAAAATAACCTCAAGATAAAGTCAAGATGAATTTTTATTGCAACTATGGACTACGTTGACAAGAGTGATGTAGAAGTTTTCACCGTGAAGCTACACTGGTGATGTACTGGAGAGAAAACGGATTTCACAGTAGACCTAAATGATCTAATTTTCAGCAGTAAGAAAAAAGTGTTTTAAAGCTTGTTGTTTTGTAGAACATCAAAGTTATATATGATATGAGAACAGTAGGGCCTGTAGATTGAGAGTAGGCCTACGTGTTATTTAATAAAACTATAATTATATTTTCAGAATAACATCATTTTTTCCTCAAACATAGTGTGTGGGGTAAAACGCCCCCAGGGACTATATTATTTGGACTATATATTATATTTAAAAATGACCTCAAGTTAGCGTCAGATAGCTAGTTAGCTAGGTAGCTTAGGTAACTTTTTTTTCTTTCAAATAGACTATTATAATTTTGTAATTCATAATTATTGATTATATTCTTTCTTTTATTTTAAGCTAAAACTGACTGTACTCTGATTTTGCGGTAAATGTTTAAAGCAAATTTCTTTGTCAGACTGGGGGGTATTTTCCCCACCCATGGAGGCGTTTTGCCCCAGGTGGGGTAAAACGCCCCCTTGGCACAAATTTAATTTAGGTTAAAAATCTAATGACATGAAAACTCTGGACATTTGTAATACTTGGTTTATAATTTATGCTATTGTCACTAAAACTATGATAACTTTTCTGAACACATTTAACTTTTATTTCACTGAAAAAAAAAAAAAAAAGACACAATCCTTAAGGGGGGGCGTTTCCCCCCACTCTACCCTGATTTTTATCCACATGGTCCATGTAGGAGTTCAAACAGCACCAACAGAGACTATAAAAGCATCTCTGTGGTAGACTATATTTCTTTAAAAGTTCCAATTTACTTGAAAGCACATTCTTGTGCCACAGAACAAGGTTTTCCCAAAATCTGATGTAAATGAGAAGTGCAAGAGTGACAAGTTTAGAAAAGTCATTATATGTAGTAATGCATTCATTTATTATGATTTGAGAATATCATTATTTTCAAACAAGTCAGTATAAAGTGTGAAATATATGTGAATTAAATTCTAGCTCCTGCTGCTAGTAGATGACTTTTCTCCCTCCAGTGTTGTAGTAATGACATCTGACAGTACTGTTACCTCACAGCAAGAAGATTCCTGGTCTGAGTGGCTGAGGCAGGAAGGCTTTCTGAATGGAGTTTGTTGGTATGGGTGTCCCCCACAATCCAAAGATATACAGGTTAGGTGAAATGGATACACTAAATTTTCCATAGGAGAGAGTGTGTACCAGCACTGGGGTTGCATGAGATACTTCTCAGTACAAATATACACTCTAAAAAATGCTGGCTTAAATACAACCCAGCGCTGGGTAAAATATGGATGAACCCAGCGGTTGGGTTAAACTTTTAACCCAACTATTGGTTGAAAACAACCCAGCATGTGTTCTGTCCAATATTTACCCAGCATTTTTTAGAGTGTAGCATTCCTTTAACACACCCATTCAATAACATAACCATATTTAACTAAAATTGTCCACTCCATACCACAACTGTCCCATCTCCCTTACTACTTTCTCCTCTTCCAGTGGAAATTAGGTTTTCAAAAAAATTTGAATTTACTGTACAGCTTTTATACATTTGTATACATTACTGCTGAAGAAGAAGAGGAATAAAGTTTACTAGAAAACACTGTCCTTTTAAAAGGTTTATTTGTGACAGCAGTGGCTTGTGAAACCTAATTTCCCATGATTCTGATAGAGTTATTGTTACATTGCCCTTTTAAAGCTCTGCATTTTTCAAAAATAAAGATGTTTTTGAATCAGTTGCTTATAGCCATCTTACATGCAATGCAAATATAATGAAGACATGAGACAGAAGAAAAACAAAACAAAACAAGATTTTAGTGTAGTTTTTAATGAAATATTTTTGCAATTAAGTTTTTATTTGTCTATTTGTAAAGAAGACATTGCAACATTCATAATGACAATAGAGTGACAGTGCCATATTGGCATACATCTTATTGGTAGAGTATTAGAGGACATTGTTTACAGTGAGTATTACTGAATTATGTTTAGATTTTTACATTTAACATTTAAGATGCAAATAGGTAAATATGTCAGTCTGTATTTAAACCACATTGTTACAGGAAAGAGTTAATCAATTCTTCCATCAACTTGCATGTAAGTGATGAATCAGAATTTCACCTTCTGTCGAATTTAGAGTTTTGTAATAGTGTTGAAGCTCTGTAATAGTAAACTGTTTTATCAGCTGAAGTGAAATCATCAGAAAAACAAACATGCACATAATAAAGCTGGTGCAGGACATTATCACTCTGTAATTTGAAAGTCCTCCCTCAAGCTCTGTAGTGCCTCCCTCTGAGTGATATTTCCCCATGCTTCGGGTAATTTTGCAGGTGCACACTGATATTTTTGAGCAAATCTACTGTTGTACCTCATGAACACGTATCTCCAGTAGACTGCAGCCCCATTATTTCTAGGATCTTCTGGGTAAATTTTCCAGTCTGGGTAGATGGATTGGTACTCCTTAAAGGGCAGAGACCGGCCCGCTGTATCTCTGTTTTGAAATTGGTTTTGTCCTGCAATATCTGCAGAGCAGGTGTTGTGAGACAGGGTGGTAGAGTTGGCATTGGTATAACACACTAGACCTTTGGGGCGATGCACCACTGCTTCGTGCACTTGATGTTCTGTTTCTTCAAGGTCACACGGAGCTTTGCAGAAAGGACAGCGCTTATTGCACCCCTTGACTCTTTCATATAGCATGCCCTGAAGTTTATCAGGGAGGTCATCAGGGACTTCAATGACATCCTCATTCTCCATAAATTCCCGAGCAATTGATGAGGACAACTCATAGACTGATTCCTCTAGGTTTGCAAAGAAATGCTCACGATGCGTACTTATGTCAAACAAAGGTTTCTTTAAGATTTGAGTTGGCATAGTGATTTTTCCTAGACTCTCCAGGCTGGCACAAACTTCCTCAAGTAGTTGTCTAACATTGCTCTGTGCTCCACTACTAGATTCAGATGCCTGATTAATGCACTTCTTCACCCAATCAAAGATTTGGTGCATTCGCTGCTCCCTGCGGTCTTCGATCATAACAGAACCTGACAGATGAACTCTGATAAAGTTCTCAATACTCTTCCGGCAGAAGCTCTCATAGGATTGAAGGTACTCATGGAAATCCTCAAAGCTGTCCTTTATCAGCATTTCTTTAAGAAGACTATAGTGGAACTTCTTTGGTGAGCTATAAAGTTGTGCATTTTTGCTCTTGAGCATATCATTAAATATCTGTCTCTCCAAGCTGTTGTAAACGAAGTCTTCGACTGTTGGCTTGAGGCACTGATTGGTGAAAGATTGAGCAGCTTTTCGACACTGGTCCCTTTTTCTGAACTGATTTATGAAATTTAACATGTGCCTCTCCCTGGTCTCATTTAGGAATCTTTCTTTTATTTCCCTTTCCCTTATGAACGACTCCTGCACCTCTTGAAAGGACTCTGCTGCTTTGCCACAGACATATCCTTTGATATCCACTTCAAATTTGGGACTCATCACGAATGGTTCACCTTTTAAAACTTCTAGACCCTTGTCCACAATTGCAAGCAACTCTCTCATGTAGCTATCTGAGTAGCCCTCTTTGTGGCACACTTTATCTGAGACTCTTCTGTTGCAGTCTTCTACCAAATTATTGGTGAATCTTTGTGCAACATCCTTGTTGTACTTCAGTGTTTTCTTCATCTTACTACTCAAAGCAAAATGGGCAGTCTTCACTTTAAAGCCATTGAGCTGGTTTGCATCTCGCAGTCTTATGTTTTGTTTTTTTAAACCACGATTACTTAGGTTTTTCTTTAGCTGCTCCACCATCCTTGTAAAGATTTCTTGTGTCTCTAAGGGGGGATCGTTCATGTTGGATGGAATATTTTCCCAAACACTAACAAATTCACGTTCAAGCTCCTTGTCCTCAATCACACAGTTATTGTTCTTGCAGGTCTGCAAGAGTGAACGCAACCTCACCTCCAGGGCTGCTTCAAGTGATGTCAATAAGGCGTGCATCTTAACTCTCATATCATGACAAATGGTAACAGACTCAAGTTTCTGGGCAACATCATATGTCATTTGCTCTTGAATGTTGTCTACTTTTTTGTGAAGGCTTACTTTATAATTTTCCACTAGGCCAATATCAATATCCTCCTGCCTAAGGTAGTCCCAGAGATTTGCCCTAATATGGTCTTTCTCTGTATTGATTTGGGTAGCTGCTTCATCTCTCAAGATTCTGAGTAGCCTATCTGAATCCATGTGTTCTCCATTTTGGGATGCCAATTCTTTCAGCTCTGCTATGTGATTGTCCAATGCTTCAACCCAAAGATCCAGTTGATCATTGAGCTGCTTCTCTCCCTGTACGAGTTTTCTGCAGAGGCCAATGATGGCATCAGCTG
Source organism: Tor tambroides (assembly GCA_021397915.2). Lineage (NCBI taxonomy): Eukaryota > Metazoa > Chordata > Actinopteri > Cypriniformes > Cyprinidae > Tor > Tor tambroides. The sequence continues at coordinate 39,542 of JAFVLL020042665.1, read as the reverse complement.
TGGCCATTTCTCCGAACTTTATGGCAAAATTTCCATTTTTAATCGACTCCCACAGACGTAACATATGCTCCATAAATGCACCCAAGCAGGTTGGCTGGCCATTCGTTGCCTTTTCATGGAACATAGTCAGCAGTCTTCTCTTTAGCCTTAGAATTGCATCACTGTAGATTTGATCATTTTGTGAAGTCACAGAGCTGCTGCCTTTACCTCTTGTTTCACTTGAGGGATTTTTTTCTCTTTGAGATTCATTTGGGAGCTGTCCTGTGGTCAGTACATCAATTACACAACTCATGATTTTTCCATCCATTCCTGCTCCCTCTGAAGCAACCTGGAAGGTAGTCTTCCTCTCCAAGTTTTGTGTGCAGAGAATAGCATTGACAGCAATCTGAAGGTTGCTTCTTGTTTCGTTCCGATCCTCATCTGGTAGATTTATTAGTGTAATGTCACTCAGTCCACTGACAAAGGTAGCCAGTTCACTGGCATGCACATGGCTTCTTTCTGTTTGGGCGCTCAAACCTTCTGTGCTAATCAACAAGAGAAATTCACAGTCCATCTCCATTCTGAAGTTGTCAGGCAGGCTCAGGAGAAGCATGTATGCCCCTTTGATATGCCTTCTACCCCACTTTGGGAAGTTGACGCCAAACAAGGCAGATAAGAGCTCTGCATTCTTGGAGTTGTGGAAACCTAGGATTGCCAGAACTCTCATGCGACTGAACTTTGGCAGCTGCTTGTGTACCTCGTAAAGAACGCTGTATACCCAGTTCATGGGAAATACTGAGGCATCCCCATCATAGAGTTCAAGGGGAACTCCATAAAGGAGTAGTTCAGACCCTAAATATGGTAAGCGGAACATGTCGTACAAGTCGCTGTTTGGGCCGCGGAAGTATCTTTCGTAGACCAGTCCCATCTCTCGAAGGAAATGTTCAAGTCCAATGCAAGGTTCTTGCATTTGTTCCTCATCTGCTTCCCTTTGATGAGACAGGTTATCCAACTGCATAACTTCAAGTTTCACTCTCATCCAAGAGAGAAAGAATGCCCGCTTGGTTGTGTCAAATGAACAAAGAGCTGCAGTAAAGGCTCTCATGGCTATTGTTAGTTTATAATCAAGCAGTTGTTTTATAAGGTTTTCCTTCTCTCCGGTTAAGCTCTGGGATGTATGCTGTTGGTGACGTGCCTCCTCCTTCTCCAGCTGACACAACTGTTTCCATACTGTACCTTGCAGGGGCAGCTGATTCTCCAAATAGCTAGCAACTCCATCTTCAATTCCACTGAGGACTTCTTCAACTTCACTGAATGCCATTCGACAGAGCTCATCTTCATCAACATTAATGTCGAGGTCATTGGCCATACCGGCTGTACCAACAAGGTTTGTGGTGTGCAGGTATGGAATAAAGCGATCCAGAACATCTCTTAAGTTCTCAGCAATTTCTTCCTCATCACCTTCACAGCCATTAAGCATTGTTCCATCAGGAAGTTCTAAATCCTTCATCAGCCTTTGTTTCATTTTCTCATTTTGATTCTCTTGTCCATCCTCTACTGATGTTGAGCAGTCGATTATAATCATGTGGCTTGTATTGTCCCTCCATGAGGAAAGTAGGTCTCGTTCCTTGGCACCAAAACTTCCACAGAAAACTATGAGGACTGCAGATGTGTAACACACAAGACTCATCTGTTTTTCGCAGTTAGCTGCATCTCCACGAAGATTAGCTACTAGCACAGGACGAGAAAATACGTTGTTATGATGATCTTCTGAATGCAGGTTCCAACAAACCTCCACCAGACCATCAGAGAGAACTCGAGGCAGCTGCCCTCCCTCCATACCACAGTTTACGAAGCAGTCATTCTGCTCATGTGGACCCCCAAGAACACGGTTGAGTACTCGAGATTTCGAGACGTTGCAGGAACCTAGCCTCACTGCGGAGAGAAATGGTATCCTGGAATCGGCCATGTTCTTCATGATGGGTCCCTGAGAAGGTGACTTCCACTGACCGAGAACACCTCTAAATGGACACAGGAGGATGGTTCCTTTCTTTTCTGGGTGAATAGGGGGAAGATACAGAGGCACTGCAAAGTTGCACTGCAACATTCGCTGGGTGATCTCTTGCTGTAGGAAACTATTTGTTGTCATGTAGATGACAGCAACCAGGTCTAAAGGATTGATAGCGCATTGTGAATTCTCATCCATGTCCAAACCGTAAACTCCTACTGGTACCTTGCAGCATGTGCTGCGGGCTTGGGGATTACATAGCCAGAGCCGCCGGAGGAATGCATTTAAGAGCTCTGTTGGGTCCTGTGGAAGGTCGTCTTCAGTGCTTGGAGTGCTTACATATTGCATTATTGTAAGGTCCAGAGGTGCTACCTTTTCCCTGTGCAGGTCCAGCATGTGCAATAAAATATGCTTGTCCCTGTCAATTTCAGACACTAGAGGAGAAACATATTTGGTGAATAAATTCAGTGTTATAGTAATATCACTTTTTTTCTAATCTTAAAATAATCTTGCAATAATTATGAAAACTATAATGTTATCTATGACGTTTCTAAAGAGCTTGGAAATAAATGTTTAATAATGGGATGATGGAAACTGAAATCTGATGCATAAGGTAACTCTTACCTATCTCAGTAGTAAGGGGCCCCGGGTTGGGGACAGTCTTCCGATGTAGAGACATTGTTTTAAGAATATTTATTTAATTGTCAGTAACAGTTCGAAGGATCACATTGACCTGCCGGCCAAAAACAACATAATTTTAAAGAATGTCGCTTTTTTCTGCTTCAGAAACTAAATGAATGGATGAATGAATGAATACAAGTACACAATATATACAACATGCAAATACAAAATGCAAGTTTTAGCTTGGATTACATTACATTTTGTCAAATTCAACTCAAATGTCAACTCAAAAGTCAACTTAATCTCATTTTCATGCAGCAACAACTTGAGAATTCATCCAGACACCACCTAGTAATAGATTCATAGACCTGATAATAGATTCATTAATCTGCTTTTTAGGACAGATAGGTATTTGCAAATTAGATGTTCATATCCTTGACAGAGGATAAATAATATCCAACTTTTCCTAAACTGCATCCATCTGAGGAACACAATTCAACAAAACTGTTGACACTTTGCCTTAGGGGGACAGATTATGGTAATCATACTGGGCTAATTACTTTCTGACAGTGTTGCAGCATTATTGGTTGGATGTTTAATAGTGCGTATAAGTGTGTCCTGTACATCAAAATCACATTGCTGGGGTTTTCTTTTATCATTTGACTATATAACTGTCAATACAACCAGCATTTTATGTATTTTTCAGCTAAATTCATTCATCAGCAACTACTTAACATGCGTCTTTCTTCTTTCCTGAGGGTTATAAGTATGCTTCTCACAAGCCACACAGATGGAAAGCTAATTTCTCATTAAAATCAATGCTTTTGCATTCCTCTGCAAGGATTAGGCAGTCACTAGTGAATAATTCATTAAACCACACATCAGCTAAAACCCATTCAGTTTAAATCAAATACAAAGTGCACATCTATACTATTATACCTATGCAATTTCTCATTTATTAAAATCACTGAAATACTAAACTTTGCTAATGGTTTTATACAAAATATGTAGTCATCAGTATCATTGTTAACAATGACATATTGCCATATCATCTCGCTTTGGAGTTAAACAAACAAACAAATAAATAAACAAGTAAGCTTACCTAAAATTTATGATGCCTTCTTAGGCTGTGTGCTGTGCTGTCATGACATGAAACTGACATTGAGCTTTTATATGAGCCTTGAGAGTGATACAGTCTGCTTTTTTGTAATTTACCCCACCCCGTTCAGTATCTACGCACATGCAGTTCTTTATCACGTACACACTCAGAAAACAACAACCCCCATGCTGCAAAAAAAGTACCAGTATTATGCAATGTGATAATTTAACTATAATAACTATAATAAATATCAAAAAAATCCTTTTATTTTTAAGCATTAATAGATTTTTCAAGTAAAACATTTCACAAAAAAAGCTTGTTAGCTTATGTTAAACATTTGGTTTTTCACAGGCAAGCACTAAATTTAAAAAACAAGTTTTAATCATTATTGCTCTCCATTTTTAATGCATTTATGGTGCTTAGATAAAGATTTTGCTGCTGTGGTTTTGAACGTGATTGATTCATTAATGACCTCACACCTGCTGCTATCTATACAGTTGCTGACTGATTAAAGTCTGATTAGTTGAGAAGAGATTCTGAACATTCATGTACTTCGATAACATCTGCTTTACAGGTAGTCCTGTTTACAAATGTGATTTCTGATGTCCTGGTGTAAATGTATTTTACAGAGCCCCACGATAATAATATGAGAGCAATTTTAAAACAATATTTCAATGTTTTTGGAAGCAAACATAAGATTTCCCGGGAACTCAACCCTAGTGTTTTGCAAATGGTTTTCTTAGTGGAAAGCAAAGCTTTTGTCAGGTAATACAAAAGCATTGAAATCTAATTTTTAACAACTAAAATATACTTATTCAAATATTATATTTATTCAAACTTACATTGAAATGTTGAAAACTATATTATATAAAAGTGTAAATGAATGTATATACTATAGTATATAAAAAGTACACATTTCATGTGCAAACTAGTGCTTGCCTTTATTTTTATCATTTGCAATGAGTGTTTTAGGTGGTTCCTTACTATTCCTTTGAGTCAAGTTCAAGTAATTCAAGTTAAGTGTAATGTCTGGCTCAGGATGAGGTGAAAGCTCTACCCAGAGGGATAAACGCTCATGTGCGCATAGGAAAAGATTACATGCCTCCTATTTCTGTAACGCAAAGCTCTTTAAATGACTTAGCTGTGTGAGTGTGTCTGGCTGAACAGAAAGATGCAGCTCTAGATCCTTGACTTCTCTGAGTATAACCACGGTTGACGTGTTCTGGACGGGACTACCTGAAGAAAAACACAAAGAAAGGCAGTGAACAGACTTTCAAAATGCTGGTGACAATGCTAACAGCCATGTATATGATGGTGAGAGTGGCTGAACAGGTAAGGCAACTCATTGGATTATATCTTTGTGCATTTGTCGCCAATCGTCAACAAACCAGCCAAACCCGGTTCAGTTGACTGAAATTCTTTTCATAGTTTCATATGCCAGACATTATGAGCTATGACAAAAATGCTAGCTAGACTAAAATGATGAGAGGACTCAGTATAACACACAGGGCTATATCACAGTTATTATTATTTTTTATTTATTTTCTTAATTAAATAGGTCCTTTTCTCACTGACTATACTCGGAAATGAGAGAGAACATGCATTTATTTAAAAGAGCTTTTGAACATATGGACAAAAGGAGAATTTTCATTAACATTTTAACATTAAAAACAAGGTGCTAAACGTTTTGTAGAAATATATTCTTTAAGGTAACTTTTAGGGGTGTTTCTCTCACCAGCTTATTATGTAAATGTCATGCATCACAGGAGGATTACTGTCACTTCCCCCAGCTGCTGGCTGAGGTGGAAATGATGTCACAAATGAGGGACAGTCATGCTTTTTGTAAAATCAAAAAAATAAAAATAAAATAAAAATAAATAAATAAATTAATTAATTAATTAAATGAGTGAACGAAAGAACAAATAAATAAATATTAGTGCTGTCAAACGATTAATCGCGATTAATCGTTTGACAGCACTAATAAATATATATATATATATTTAAAAATGGTTTATGCTTATGTTCCTTTTAGCTTAGATGATCATGACGTAATAATATTTTATGAGGCATTTTCACATTTTAAGATTAGGAAAATAAAATAAAATAAAAATGTGAAAAATATCAAGACAAAGTTAAGACATAGTAAAATGTTTTAAAGCAGAGCCGGCGCCAGATCACCTCCATCGGGGGGGCATTTGAATTTCTAGGGGGGGGGGGGGAGCGTGCAATCTGTGATCGCGTGCAGTTGCTGACGCTCGCTAAAGCGTGCAATCGCTTTCTTATGTGCGCTGTTTTATCGGTTTCACTTTCGCTTTCGAAATCGATCACATTCAACAAGGAGGGGAGAGGATGGAAAGGGGGGGCACAGTAACTCGTTTGGGGGGGCACGGCCCGCGAAGGCCCCCCCTTGGCGCCGGCCCTGTTTTAAAGACAGTTATAATGTGGCAGGGAAGTTCATGTAATGAAAAAAATGAAATATGATTGTAATAATAATAATAATAATAATAATAATAATAATTTTCCTCAAAGTCGCTTTGGATAAAAGCATCTGCTAAATGACTAAATGTAAATGTAATGTAATAATAATAATAATAATAATAATAATAATAATAACAATAATTCCTGAGACACAAAAGTGCCTGTAATTGATGAAACACCCTTAAATGTCATGGTATGTTATGGTAATTATTTAGTACCATGGCATGTATCAAAATATAGAACCATGTACCATGACACTATTGTAATGCCACAACTCAATACTACTAATACTACTAAGCCTAATGCATATTTTGAAATGTATTACATGAAAAGTTTTTAAGTTCACATTTCCTCTCTGGCTGGTTAATCATACAACATCCTTGAGTCTCAGTAATAAAGATATTAGGGTGCATGACATTGCAATTCAGGGCCTTAATAATCTTTATAAACAATGGAAATGAGACTGCAGGAACTAGATCACTTAAGTTTTGACACGAATGTTCTGTTTATTCCACAAGAGTTGATTTTATTCACAGGGGACAAGATGGACGCTTTCTAATGACAGATTAGCATGCAAGATCATGACACATCATGAGTCAAACCAAAAAACCTGACATCGTCTTAAAGAGGCAAAATGTGGTCTCAAATGGAAAAACGTATACACACACATCAACAACAATGTACTGTACAACATGCAACACACACCCCAGCACATACAACACACATGCACACACTGATTCTGCTGTGTCTGTTCTGCTTCAGCTGGGTGTTCGGTGGGTACGTCAACAGGAACCTCTTCCGTACATGGTGTCTCAGCCGCTGCCATGGCAGGTCCACTATGTCTCCCACAGTCGGAAAGGAAGTCGTTCAGAGGAGGTGAAATTCCTCATTATTTATTAACTGTTATACTACATTACACAACTGCTCGCCCCCCCTCCAAAAAATAAAATAAATAAAATAAAATAAAAATAAAACACCAAAGTTTTCATCAAGGACGAATCTCACCAGGAACATACAAAAGTCATGTTTCACCCTTTAATTAAATGAAAAAAAAAAAAAAAAAAGTCTGCATAATGAAAATGAAACTTACATTTAGAATCATTCATTTGTACTGTATAATGATAATAATATGGTAAAAAAAAAAATCATGAATTAATCATGAATTATTAATTGTCATGACAATTATGTGCACATGCCCCAAATTATCATTATTGTAATGTGAAAAAAAAAATCTCATTCTCATTAATGAAAATCCCCAAAAAATAAACACATATATTTCAATTATATAAGTATTTACACATTACATAAATGTTTGTGTAATGAGATAATTTATTTTAACAAAACTAAATAAATTAATTAATTAAGATTTTATTTATTTATTTATTTTAATAAAAAAAGTCCAGGCAGTCATTATTATTATTATTATTATTATTATTATTATTATTATTATTATTATTATTTAGATTACTTAGATGAATGAGAAGTTAGGAAATATGCTTAATATTCATGTTACAAACAAACAAGTAAATTAATTTAATTAATTAAACAAATAACTGACTAAACAACAACAACAACAACAATACTACTACTACTACTACTACTAATAATAATAATAATAACAATAATAAGCTTCTGTCTTTATGCTAATAATTTTCATGATTTTGAGATGACATATGACCACTACAGTTCTTGATGAAATTCACCCGCAAAGTTATACAGCAATAGTCTGGTTATTAAATTTAAAAGACTGTACTTACAAAATATCTTTTTGAAAGAGTAAAGGTGAGGGTGAAAAAGGGCAATGCTGGTGGGTGGACAAAGAGATGAGAATCATAATGTGGCCCTTATGTATGTGGGTGGCCCTTGTTCAATGCTTTGGTCTCATTTGGGGGTTTCTTTCTTGCTATTAGTTTCCATGTGAACATAACCTTACATTCCTAGCCGCTGGATCCTGTTATATCATTCTACTGAAGTTGCACAGCTTAGAGTTATTGTCAGACATTACTAGGTGCCGTTCAAGGCCAATACACACAGATATTCCCTCTCAGAATATCTAGGCTTGGACATCCCTCAGGTGCCTGTAATCCAATGGAGAAGGATTTGTGTCTTAATGCATTATGGTCTATAAAAGAGAAGTCTGTGTAGATGTCCCCAGCTTCTGCTTAAATAACAGGCCTGTTTCACACTGCCACCTAATAGATTTACAAATCTGTGGTTAAAGCTAGACACTACAGGAAAACAGGGTAAGAAAATTAACTAATAGATATCACCATATTTCATTCAGTTTATTAACTACAGTACATTATGAGAACTGTTTTGCATTACAAGTATTCTGAAATGTCATGTTCAAATATGCAGCCGATTTGAGGCAGTATCTTATTAACCTGAACACTGGTAAAAGCCACGTTCAAAATTTTAAAAAATTAACAGTTTTACAGGAACTCCATTTATAGCCAGAAATAGCATACATAATATTATATATAGCAGAACATAACATTTTATATATATATACATATATATATATATATATATATATACAAACTTTAGCCTACATGGCAATAAAACTGTAAAGCTTGGTGTAAGTAAGCTACTGAAGTGGAACTCATAATTATAATTATGTATATACAAATGTACAATATACACAAATAAATATAAAACAGCTTTTAAAATATGCATTGCAATTAAAAGCTACAGATGCAAATAGATAAAGTACAATAAAATAACACACTTTGGATGTTTTCTTTCTGCTAGTCTGAAAGACGACATGTTATGGAAGTAAAACAAGTCAACAAAAAAGTACCTTTTCGAAAGCCACACCTTTGTACCTTATTTACCCCTGAATAATGTATATTAATACCTTATTAGTACTTGAATGATATGAAATTATTTTGAAATGGTACCACCCTAGTGACAGCTTATCTTTTTTCTGAGTGCACATTAATGTTTCATTAAATATTAATTAATTTCCATTTGAGTTATTAACTTTAATACATGATATATAAAGACCAGAGAGTATAAAGGTAGTCATTTAGACATTTAGCAGCATTTAGCAAACACCAAAGCATATCACAGGACACTGATTACAGGGACAATCCCCTGTAAAAGTCTCCTTACTAAAGAGAGCAAAGCCGCTTTTCTTTTGGCATGTGCTGGAACAGTCAAAACAGTCAATTCAGGCTACTAATGGTTTTCAATTAACAATTTAATAAGGTTATGACATCGGTGTACTTTCTTTGCATTAGCTCTTTTGTACACCAGTTCTAATGTCCGTATGGGTTTTGTGCTTTAGCATGTCGATCAATATATATATATATATATATATATATATATATATATATATATATATATTTACCATTACCAGATGCCATCCAATATGACATCAAGGAAACTACTTGGTCTCCAGTTCAAGATCAAACTTGCCTATCAAATGTAATGTTATGTAGGGGCCACATAGTCCTTTTAAAGATTTATTTACAGGTCAAACAGTGCCTTTGAAGAGAAATTGGTCAATTAAAAGCATCCAAGAAATACTCTCAGACACTTTCATGCACATTTCTTATTATATTGAATTCTTCTGAAATAGCCATGTTCCATTTGAGTGAAAATAACTGCTGGTGCACGGAGTAGAGTGCCCATAATGACCATGACATGACCCCAGCGGCACGAACACATTGAGTCGTGCAGTAACCCGCTGCAGAGGCATGTGTGGAATGTCCCGGCAGAGACGTCTCACACCTGTGTGATCTGTCTGTGCCACCATGTCTCGCACATTGCGGCGGGAAAGACAGAGAGGCGACACGTGTGATAAGACTGTCATGGCTGATGCTTTTGTGCGTTCAAGGACACGAGGATGCACTGACACTTTCGTGGACCTCAAAGTAGTGACGTAAAAGCAAAGTGTAAAAGCATTTTTGAGATGGTGCGAATTTCTGAAGCGTTAAAAGCATAGTTCACGCAAAAATGAAAATTCTCATCATTTACTCACCCACGTTTCATAATTTTTCCCCGGAATATTCTAGCTTCCGTATTATTAGTGAAAAATAAATAAATAAATAAAAGTGGTCCATAAGACAAACTATATTCCAACCATACACTCTTAAAAATAAAGGTGCTTCAGAAGGTTCTTCACAGCGATGCCATAGAAGAACCATTTTTGGTTCCACAAAGAACCATTCAGTCAAAGGCTCTTTAAAGAACCATCTCTTCCTTACCTTTTATATTCTGAAGAACCTTCTTTCACCACAAAGAACCTTTTGTGAAACAGAAAGGGTTCTTCAGAGGTTAAAGGTTCTTTATGAAACCATTTAGACAAAAAGGTTCTTCTATGGCATCGTGAAGCACCTTTATTTTTAAGAGTGTAAATCCCCCACAATAAAGTTTCCATGCCTTCAAATATGCCATTTTAAGTCAATGACAGCAGGTCAGGGGACAGAAAATAACCACTGACATAAAACTTCTTCCAGTTTCAGAAAGGAAAGTTAGTTATTCAGGTTTGGAACAATATGAGGGTGAGTACATCATTTTCATTCTGGAGAGAATTATCCATTTAAAGTGTGTAGTTTCTATGCAGTGGCATTACCATGTGGAACTGCAACAGGTTTCAAACCCAAACGTTCTCCCATCTACTATTGGTTGAAAAATAGATAGCCCCACCCACAAACTCACACGATTGGTTCAAGCACTGTTGCTATGCCATGCTTGTCAGGATGCTCAAATAAACAAAACAATGGTTTGATAGCACCACAATGATCACACTTTTCTGATAAATGAACCTACAAATGGCTTATAGTTGTCTGTGCATATTAAAAATATATAAAGTATTTTAACAATTAAAACTTTTTTTTGTTTGTTTTACAGTTTGAGGGCCAGAGAAGGAACAGCATAGGAGTTTACAGAAAGAGTAAGTATTCTGAAATTGTATTCTGAAACAAAAGCTCTAAAATAATATATTTTGTTACATATATAAAAACATAAAATATTCTCAAAATTATCCTCTAATTCTCAAAATATTACCTAGTTTTAATCACTCTCTTCCATGTTTTTCAGACTCGTCTTCCAGTAATGGACACACCAAAACTTCTGCCGAAAAGGCAGCGGCTACAATTCAGAACCAGTACAGGAAGTACCAGCAAAAGAAGCAGAAAGACCACGAATGAAAGCTAAACTGTTAGCTTTTGAAGTGTCCATTTCACGCTAATCAAGACCCAGTATTCTCCTCTCTGAACCCTATAACCCCAGCAACTGTCCACATGCAAACCTGGTCTCCATCAATATTAAAAGACGACACCTGTGAGCGGCACAGTCACGTATTCTGATTTACAGATAGCTGACACCTGCATGAAAACACGTTCACACAATGACAAACATTTCAGACCATCTGCTGATAACGGACGACACAAACTTCAGACACATAAACACTCAGATCTTTATGATAAATGAGGACGATATGTACACAAAACACACAGACTACATACAAAATAAAATATAGCAAAATATACAGGAATCTACTCCACATATTTCTTTTCTCAATGTCCTCTGAGTTTTTGTTAGATAATGCAGTTCTGAGGACAACTGTGTCCTCAAAACATAGTAAAATAAACCCCCACACACTTATATTTTTCCATAATTATTTTAGGTTAATCCACATTGTGTAACAATGAATATACTCTCATTGTAACATTTATGTGTTACATACTACGTGGGTATGTGCCTAGGTGAGGAAGTGCAATATGTGCCTAGGTAGAAATCAATGTGAAAAATACATCTGTCATTTGAAAGCCTGCAGAAAGCAGTGTGTATTTTTCAACTGAGTGATTTTTATACACTCACTGCCATGGCAACGTACAATCACATTCAATAAAGATTTTATTTAAGTCCCACGTTCTTGCTCCAAGATGTAATGTCATTCTTCCCTCTGCTGGTGAGCTAGTGCTAGTGAAAGGCTCTCAAATCCTGAATAGAGAATATGAATATATATATATATATATATATATATATATATATATATATACATATATATATATAAATAAAATAAGTTCTGAATGTGTAGTTGCAAGTAAGACATATTAAAAAAAACAAACAAACAAAAAAAAACCTGACTGTAGTCCCAAAAAAACGCGTTTATTTACTTAATGCCAGTGTTGCCAACTTAGCAATTTTGTTGCTAAATTTAGCAACTTTTCAGACTACCCTAGCAACTTTTTCTTCCACCTAGCACCTAGCAACAAATTTAGCAATTTTTTAAAATTTATTTGGCAACTTTTAGCAACTTTTGATAAGTGACTTAGACAATAAAAAGGTACACATTAATAATAATAATAATAATAATAATAATAATTGAATAAATGTTCATTTATGATACACTTTGTTAGTAGCTTGTACTTGCGATTGTTGATCAGTTAATACACTGTAAGAAAAATGGAAAAGAGACTAGTAATTTTCCAGGACATTATTATCCATTGTAACCCTGTAACCCGAAAACACAATGCATAATTTAAAATGCCAAAAAAAAAAACAATATGGAAAATTATTTCATATTAACATACTGTAGTAGACTGTGCCCTATTTTTACAGACTTTTCTTGGAGTGTAGCATACTAACTAACTACTAATACACTGCTTAAAGCATAATTGTTGAGAATGTGTATAGTATTACTAGTTTACTAACTATTAAAAAAACTTAAATTGTAATCATTCGAAAATGTGTAAGTGTTCAATAACTCAATGTATTTAAAATAAAGTTATTTATATTTTAAATATATTATGTATATTATTTTACAAACAAATCTAAATTAACATAGCATTATTTTGAGATTTGATGTTGTGACTCAATTTTGCGCCATGATTACGCAATGACGTCAATCACAACGTCATTTAGCAACTGTTAGCAACAAATTGACCTTCCTTTAGCAACTTTCTCTGAAAATTAGTTGGCAACACTGCTTAATGCGCAGGCGCATTAGTCAGACTGGTCTGGAAAATGTCGGGGATTTATAGTAGGCTACTGCGTGTGATTTGACTTAAGGAGGCACGATTGATTTATTATCAGAATTTAAAGTTGGAAAGAAATCTTTAATGGTTTTAGAAACCATTTTCTTTCATCATTCAGGTAAGTAAGTTATGCACGACGTTCGGTCTTGCGAATATGGCCGCCGAGTGAACGCTTCCATATTTTTTAAAAATATTTTATATCCGCAACCCCCCTTATTATGTATGGATGACTATTAATAGAAACTGGAATAGGCCGCAAGACCGTATACACGCAGTTTGGAAGATAGATGGATGGATGGATGACTAGAGCATATCTTCATTGGCACTGGTAAGGTAACCAAACTATTTCTTTATTGTATTATTAACGCTCCCTCTAGGTGTCACTATAAGTTCAAGGCGAGTTAAAGAACAACAAATACTGAGTGCACCTTATATAACTGTAAGTATTGCTATAGAGACAATTGTTTTCAATATTTAATTGTTTTTTAAATGTAAAATATAGATGGATGGAAGGAAGGAAGGATGGAATATTTATTAAAAAAGAAACAAACAAACAAACAAAAAAAATCACACAAGGGACAAGGCACCATTCATAGAAAGATAGCTTTATTGCACAAGGTGTTGGAGTACTCTTTTTCTATTTTTGTTTTGTTTTCATAGAAAAAAACTGTATATTTAAACACAAGCAATTGCAAATTTAAGCAACTTTTCCATAAAAGTTTAGGAATCCCCTCCGCATTTTTTAAACTTTTTTCACTTTTAGTTGTCTCCTTTTCCTTTTTCTTTTAATAACCAGCAAAATATTCAGAGCATGCAATGCCATTTTTCGTCAAGTTAACCAAAAGGTAGAAACAAAACAAAAGTAAAAACAAACAAAACAACCAACAACATAAATTAATAAAAACATAAGACAAATTATAAAAAGGAGAAAGTAAATCAAACGCCAGACATCTGGTCTGGGTTATGTGCCCCATTCAAAACTCAAGGTGTAAAGTATTTTTTGTTAGATTTTATACTTTTTTTGTCTTTTTAATCCCCTCGCATTTAAAGTTATACCTTTAACCAGACTTATAATTGTGCCCTGGTTGCTAATGGAGATGTCGAAAATAGTAATTATTTATACAAAACAGTTTCATATATACAAGAGTCTTTATTTGTAGATTAGAAATTATGCTGACAGGGAGGTCTTGGGTATAGCAGGAATTTTTATTGGTTGAGGAAAAGGGGCTAATCGGATCATTCGGGCAGGGAAACAGGCGTGTGGGGATGGAGTTCTGTTCCTGACTCCGCCCAATATCCACACAGCTTCTCCTGTGATTGGTTGGAGCTTGGGGGTCCCTGATTCAACTGGCTAAACAGGCCTGCCCCGTTGCGCAACACAACTGCATTTCCTTTTCAACATAAATCATCATAGAAACAAACAAAAACTAAGTTGGATACATCTATTTTCATAAAGAATGCAACCGAGGGGAAAAAAAAAAAATCTAATTCATTTTAAGTCAGCAACTGTCTTTTAAATATGAAAAAACATGAGATGTGGGGGCTTTCTGGGTGGTCAAGGGAATATTTTCATAAGATGTTTCACCTGAACAGGCATGAATACTGATATAGATATCGGTCTAATCCTAATGAAACATGTTCATGGCAAAATGCACTGGGCACGTCTGCCATCAGACAGACTTAATAACCCAGTCAGTGGGCATTTGAGCAGCAATAAGAGGAACACTTCTTTCACTGTTTTTAAAACAAGTCCACATTCGTCGCAACTCTATCTGAAGTTTGGGTTAGATCTGGGTAATCGAATTTATTTATCTTACACAACTTTGGGTACACTGTAACACAATCCTAATTTATCAAGCCACCAATAAAACATCTCCTGGTAAGTCAAACAGATTTTTTTTTTTCATATGCCACAAACAGATATACTATCGTTCAATCAGCTCAATTTTTAAACCCAACACGACACGTCCCTACTCTGTACCTTAGGATTTGTTGCGTCAATCTTCCTAACATGAGATATGCTCAGGCGGCTGCATAAAACTGAATCCTGTTGTACAAACAATAAATGTGTGCTATTTCCTGTGCTGAAGTCTGCAGGGGTTGTGTGTTCTAACTCACCAATAAATATGCAGTACATAAATGTAGCAGTCTTTCCCCTGATGTATAAGATCTAAACTATCAGACGTGCTGAAAGCTTGAATTTTTAATATCACAGGAGCAATCTCACCTTAAAGGAATAGTTCACTCAGAATTAACATTTTGTCATCATTCACCATCTATTCACTATTCATCAATTATTCCATACAATGAAAGTCAATGGGGTCCAAATTTAGTTCATTTAGACCTGTTAGAGCCATTTCTATTTCTATTTTTCTTTTATTTTTGCACACTGCATCGTCTTCTTGTTTCCATTTTATGATGGACGGCAACCAGCATTAAGGTGCAATACACTATGTTGGAGTATCAACCAGATATTACTGGAGCTGGTTTACTTATAATATTATTTCTAGTATATTTCACTTATCGCCAATTCCAGTATATTGCGACACCCCTACTTTCACTGTATGGACAAGACATTTTAAAACATCTCCATCTGTGTTCCACAGAAGAAATAAAGTTGTACAGGTTTGGACCAACGTGAGGGTAAGTAAACAATGACCGAATTTAAATTTTTGGGTGAACTGTCTCTTGAAGGACCTGATGGAAAGCTCTCAAAGCACTGTGGGTATTTTAAACTATTCATTGGGCAGTAGAGATGGTGCATGGATTCAGATGGCACTCACAGATGTCCATCTACGAGCTGGAGTTGCAGTGGCAAATTTCCATTGTTTCCAAGCAACTGTAGAGAGTGTGTTTGGAAATGTCCACAAATATCTCCTTCATACCATACAAGCGTGTTGCACTATGCAGCCCGGCTGATTATAACAATGACAGGAAGTTCGTTTGGGAACCTCAACGATCTTTCCCCAGAATTCCCAACTGCGGCATGTCGAAACACACCCTCTGCCGTTCTTTTTCAATCTCTCTTAGTTATGTTACCCGTTTATCTCAGCGTTTCGTGATCGACACCTCCCCTCGCTTACTGCTGCACCTCCCACTGAGCGATTGTCTTCAAATCTTTTTTTAAAATAAAATTTTTCTTTTTCAATTAGATATGGCATTAAATCTCTGCTCTCACCACGTATATATTTACTATATCTTTAGATAGAAATATATATGTATATATTTTGACAACAAACATTGCAATATATTTTCTTTTTTTTTTCTTTTGTATTGCAGGAGCCCTGATGTAGTACTTTTTTTTTTTTTCCTTTGAAATCATTGGGAGAGTTTGTCGATTTTTGGAAGTTTCTCTGTGATGGGGCTTTGCTTTGGAAACTGAGTGAACGAAGGAGGGTTGAGAGGCATTTCGATCCATTTAGGGGTAGAATGACACCTTCCCCTCCTACATTTACTCATTCCCTCCTTTATCCACCCCTGCGCTACCTAAAGCTAGAGTCTCTAAGACCTTCGAATAGGAACGACCGCTAGAGTCTTCGTGTGGGGAAGGAAAGCAAAGAATAAAGAGAAACAATGAACAAACGCAGAAAAGCTACACAGCGACGGCAGATATCTCTCCCTCTCTGTTCACGGGCCCATCTACCTCTAATTCGTCCCCACCTCTCTGCACCTCTTCCCGCCTTTCTGCCTGTGCTCGGTCCATCCAGGAGAGGCTGTTAGGCGTTCACAGTGAGACAGAGGATTGGTAACGTTTTTGGGGGAGGTCTGGGTGGGGAAGGAGGAGTGATAAGTATATGGCATCAAACACAAACAATCGAACGAACGAACGAACAAACAGCAAAACAAGAGCCTTTCTTTCATATCGAAGGGTGTCGAGAGAGAAGAGAAGGGAGATGCATCTACCCTTTACATACTCTCTCCAATTTGTCCCCCCTTTTCAGATGGACTCTAGACCTTGTTGCTCAGTGGGCGGCACTTGGCGTCTCCAAGCCGATCCGATGCTAAGAGACCAAGCACGCAGGCTTGGTCGAGAGGTCCTTTAAAGGTGTGTGCTGTCCACATGTATACATATATATTTACACATATACATACACATGCACACACACCACACATACACAAGCTTGAGAAAGCTCAGTGGATCCACCCGGCCCTCCTTAGTGCTAAAGTTCAAAATTTCGAAAATAGAAAACCAAACAAAAAAATAAAAGTACAGTAACCATACATCCTCAGTGAAAATGGCTCCAGACATTTTTTTCGCTTTTTTTTCTTGTTTGTTTACAAAATAGTCAATAACACTCTATACTGTGTCATCAATTGCATGAAAAAAATCCCAAAGACTCGATTCAGGCGGTCGAGACTTTCGTCTTCGAGCTGTTTTTCCAGACCATTGTGGATCAGGAGGGGCGGAAGGTGGACACCGTGGTGGATTCGTTTATGCATAAGCTTTCCGAGGCAATGCGTTGCAGTATGAGAGACATAAAAAGAGACACTTTTTTGACAGCCTAAAAACATCTAGACAGGTTAATGTGAAACAATATATCTCTTAAAACCGCTTTTTTCCTATTATCTGGAGTCGAGAAATCAAATGAACAAGTGCACATGGAAAGCATTTCGTGCATAAGGTCCAAGGTGTCTTTGACAGAGAGAAAAGAGAAAGGAGAGAGGGGAAGAAAGAAGGGCAAAACGTAAGATAAAAGAAAACAAAAAAAGGCAAAATGGGGAAAGGGTCCTGGGGTTTGGCATATTTAATCCTGGAGAAGGCCAGATAAAAAAGCTTGAGCAGAAGAATAAAAAAAGGAAAGCAAAAAAAGGTAACAGAGAGGAGAAGAGAGAGACCCCTGTCCCACCATTGTTCATTTCCGCCCCTGCCCAGACTCCAGGAGTGTGTTAACGTACTGAATGTGTATACGTATGTATGTGAGCTACACCAGAGTGTAGGATTTGGAGTACGCCCCAGCATTCTGCTTTTGCAGTCTGCCCAGGCCGGACGAGCTGCTCTCGAGCAGAGAGTCTCTGGATCCCCCGACCTTGGAACTGCCGGGCGTTGGGCCGCTGCCTCCCGTGGAGCCTGCACTTGCTCCTGCTCCAGCGGCAACTGCCCCGCTTGGGGCCAAGGAGGTGGAGGAGGTGCTGGGCATGGTGAGAGTCCTCTGGGGCAGGGTGGCTGTGCCTGAGCTGATGCTGGAGCTCCCAGCGGCCCCGCTTGAAGCTGGGCCTGATGTACCAGAGGCCCCTGAGCTGGTCAGGCTGCTCAGGCCGCCGTGGCCCAGCGTCAGGGCTTGCTGCTTGGAGGGGTCTAATGTCATGTGGCGGCCCTGTGTGTGGTATGCCCGGGCGGCAAGGCTCCGGATGGAGGCCTCGCGAGGCGGGACCACAGGGCAGGGGTCGTGCAGCTCCGCCTGTTTCCGGAAGAAAGGGTCTGTCTTCATATAGAGGGGGAGGTTACAGTACTCACCTGTAGGACAGAGACAAGTGTCAGTAAAACAATGTTAAATTGCAGCTTCTGTAGTTGGAGGCTATTCTATAGATATCGCTTTAATATATATGTGACACTGGACCACAAAACCAGTTGCAAGTCGCACGGTTAAATTTGTAGCAATAGCCAACAATACATTGGGTCAAAATTATAGATTTTTCTTTTATGCCAAAAATCATTAGGATAGTAAGTAAAGGTCACGTTCCATGAAAATATTTTGTAAATTTCCTATCGTAAATATATTAAAACTTAATTTTTGATTAGTAATATGCATTGCTAAGGACTTCATTTGGACAACTTTAAAGGTGATTTTCTCAATTTTTTTTAATTTTTTCGCACCCTCAGATTCCAGATTTTCAAATAGTTGTATCTCAGCCAAATATTGTCCTATCCTAACAAATCATACATTAATAGAAAGCTTATTTATTTCAGCAGTCAGATGATGTATAAACCTCAATTTCAAAAAAATCGACCCTTATGACTGGTTTTGTGGTCCAGGGGGGGAAGTTCTGGAAATTACACAAGCTGGACATCACAGCTCCAACAATAAATGTTTAACACCCCCAAAATGTGTTGTCAACTCACTCTTGTTGGCGCGGTGGGGAATGGGCACTGCCACGTTTTTGCCGCGGTCGTAATCCTGCGGTTTGGGCGGTGAGGCAGTGAAGCGACAGATACCCGGTTCGGATGGTGTGCTCATAGAAGTCATGCTGTCTGCGTTATCATTGGTGCCTGTGGTCATCTGATCAGAGGAGCTGTCAGAGATGAAGCACTCAGTGATCTCGAACTTGGCGTGCTGCAGGTGCTCCTCCAGCTTAGCGTGTTCGTACGCTCGGGCCAGCTCCTCGTACGTGGAGGACGCACTCTCTGTGGACACCATACTGTTTCGTCCCTTATCTGAGCACAGGAGAGGACAGAATGAGTGTTAACACTCTTCATATGCTAGTGAAACAGACCCTTTCTGTCAAAGTTTTGGCCAGAATAAGACCAAGTCTGGTTAATGGGACTATAAATGTTCTTAAAATCTGAAGTGTGTGTGTGTGTGTGTAAGTGTGTGGACCTGTGTCCTGGGACAGGCTGGCGCTGTAGCTGTCACTCTCAGTGACCGTAATGCCATGCTGGGAGCCCACTGTCCGCCAGTCTGAGGTGAGAGTGCGAGCAGGTGTGGACGCCTGGCATTTAGTCAGAGTCCACTGGCTGGAATAGCGGTTCCTCGTGCTGTGCGCAGACTTCACACTCTTCCTCGATACTGGATCTGAGAAAATTAATATTAGAGAGTGTATGAAACATTCACTAATTATACCATCTTCCACCTGTTATGGAATGAGTGGGTGAGCTGTGACATACTGGTGCCCGGCCTGATGTCTGACATGTCAATCAAAGGGCCTGTGTTCTGGATGAGGGCGGGGTGATGCACAGACACGCCTGTACAGAAGCTCTGAGGGTTCACTGATTGGCTGAACTCAGTGTCTGTCACAGGGATGGTGGCCTTGTCTTCACCTATCGCACACAACAGAGAAATACACACATACCTTGAGGAAAAATGTAGTTTTAGGAGTTCAGGTTTTTTTTTCATTAATGTCTTTTAGGAATCAACTCAACTCCATCTCAGATTTTTTTTAATATAATGCAATAGCATATGATTTGCATATATGCAAACACATACACACTGACCTATCTGTTTGATTCCCTCTTTGTCCTCGATGAGCAGTTGCACACGGGGGATATCTATGTGCAGTCGGGGTCCCTGAGGTGGGCCTTTCACAGGAGTGTCAAAACTTCGATTGTTCTTACTGCTCCAGGTACAAAACAACCACAGACAGACACACACAAAGACAGAGGGAAAAAATGTATTGCCACTGCCACTTCCTTAAACACAAATTACGTGAGGAATTCATTTTGAGTTTAATGTTTGAGTTTTAATTCTGGAGTTTAATCTGTACACGGAATTCTAAATATATCCTTACCTGATAAGCATCTCAGCCAAGCTCTTAGCATCTACAGATAGAAATGAGAGTAATTTTATTCTAATGATTCTCAAAATGTGTGATAAAAATATGAAATACAAAAAATAGAAACTATACAGTGGTGGCCAAAATTGTAAGAACACCTGACATATCTGAAATTATTGACCTTTTTTGCCTCCAAAACATGATTTCATTTCATAATGTTCATGAAACATGCAGATGGTTGCTCTGAGCACAACAGCTATCAGATTAGAGTCGTACTGTTTTCATCCACTTTTAACTTTAATATTTGGTATGTCCACCTTTTGCAGCAATTAAAGCAGCACATTTCTCTGGTATAGTGTCAATATATTTCCTGAGACCTTCAAAATTAATGTTATCCCATGCCCTCTGCGACTTAATCCAAAGGCTTTCCTTTGAATGTATAATAGATCTTTCCAGTTTATTTTCCAACTCGTCCCAAATTTGCTCGATGGAGTTGAGGTCCAGACTTTGAGGGGCCCAGTCCATCATTTTCAGTGTTCCAGCAGATTCCTTCCATCGCAGGTAGTTCCGGCAATCATTCGTTTAATGAGTATCGTAATGGCCAATTCAACAAAAACAACTGAAACCTCTCAAATATTCCAAGTGTTCTAACAATTTTGGCCATCACTGTATATATAAAATTCTATTAGAACAGCATTCTATGTATTTTCGACCTATTTCTCTCTCACCTCTAAGTCTCTTGAGTCTCTTTTCTTTGCGTTTCTTGCGGATAATGAAGAGTAGGGCCATGCCCAATGTAACGAGGATGACAGGGCAGCCGATAGAGAAAAGCTTTTTAACATCATCCCCTTCCCCTCGTGCTGACTTAATAGGCGGAATAGTGCCTGCGGAGGAAAGGAAATAGAGATAAGTACAGAGATCGAGATAAAGCTCACGTCAAGGCCTCTTATCTCTAAAATTCAGGCCTAAAAACAGCTTAATTAATTGATTTAGCTGCTAATTGTACATGTTCTTTTGTGTCGTCCTCTATTACATGCCCTGGCCCTGGAGGAAATATATTTGTACATCCGAACAATTATTGAATGAAAATTGAGTGACTTGACTAATGGTGGCAGAATTACTGGGAAATGAAACTCTCTCTTGCTTGTAAACTTACTACCGTCATAATCCAGCGTGGCAAACTGGGAGCTCTGGTTTCCGCACCCGGCGCTGTTGCATGCCTTCATCTTTAGCTCATACCAAGTGGCCTCACGCAGCTCGGCGAGGAAGATGTCAGCCGAGGCATTGGTCCGCACGTTCTGCCAGGCCCAAGTGCCTTTGGGGCGGAACTCTAGCAGGACAGCAGTGATGGGGCAGCCACCGCTTGTCCAGCCCTGCAGGTTGAGGCGGGCATGGGTGGAGTTGATGTGAGTGAAGAGGGGCTGGTCTTTATTGAACTGCGGCTCTGCAAAACAAGAAAAGATCACTTTTTACAGTATATATTAACATGTCATGAATAAAGCGCTTGCACCTACGTCACGCTTTGTCAGTTACCTGGATGCGCGGCCATATTGAAGATACTCGGATGTAAACAACAGCATGGATACTGTACTACTGAAGACGTTGTTCTACTAATTTATGCTGTCTAAACCATGGAAAAAACGTGTAGAAGTTGCTTAATCATATAGAGAAGGACTTAGCCAGTAATAAAGGGCATGATATTTTAACTAAATTTAATGGGTGGAAAAGATCCATACGAGCAGTATAAGTTAAAATATTAGCCTAATATTTCCCCTACGTGGCAAGCAATGATAAGAACAAACACGAGTGTTGTCAAGATTCTTGCCCTGGAAATCCTGGTTCAGTGTGGCCAACCACAAACACCTTTTTTTGCACTCTTCTCCTTGATTTGTTTTAACTTTTGGCAGTCTATAGTACTCTGAATGTTTTTCCCGGTCCGACCAATTAATACACCCCAAAACATGACAATAATTGACCATTTTCAGCAGCAATAATCAGAAAAATTTGCAAGTTCCGTTTGATTCAGTGGCATTGTTTACATCCAGTGTTGCCAATGTGGCCGATTGACGATGTGTCCTGAAAACACCCTATTGATGCAATAGGTTAATTACCATATAATCTAATTTCACATGTCTACATGTCACATACAACACCCAGCTGATTTAGATTTATCTTAGAATTTTACATTCTTCTTAAATGGGATTTTCACTACTGTGCAAACTTTTTTTTTTTTTTTTTTAAAGAAATTACTCAGTAAGGACGCATTAAGTTAATCAGAAGTTATTATAATGATTTCTGAAGGATCACGTGACACTGAAGAATGGAATAATGGCAGCTGAAAATTCTACTTTGCCATCACAGAAATTAATTACATTTGCATCAATTGCATTTTAAAATGTATTGCTTGGTGAGCATAAGAGATTTCTTTCAAAAACAAAAATTTACAGACCCTCAAATTTTGAACGGTAGTGTTTATGAATAAAAATAGATCTTCCACTATGAACTTTTGCAAATCATTTATTTATTTATTTTATTTTTTATTTTTTTTTTACATATTTCTCAAAGCTAAAGTAGAAAACAAACAAGCCTATTTAATTCTAACAGTTAGTGAAATGGAGGAAAATAGCCATAAGGAACTAAATGAATACCATTTTTGGTGCAAGAACCTTCAGGGAAGAAAACAAGCTACAAGAAGTGTAATGTATATAGCTATTTAGAACTGCTCACCTCTGCCGTGAGTCTTGGCCTCGATGATCTCGCTGATGCGACCGGCTCCCACACTGTTTTTTGCTGCAAGTTTGACTTTGTACCAGGTACCACAACGCAGGTTGTCCAACTTGAAAGAGCGTTCACTGGAGCTAATGAAGACATCCTTCCACTCCTCAGTGTTGTCTACTGAATACTGCAGCACGAAACCTGAACATGCACAGACATATGCTATATATTATCAATAGGATTTTATTAATTATATTATTATATTGTATGTTATATTGTCAGTTCATGCAATTCCTGGGAATCAAACTCATCATGTTGGCATTGCAAGCATAACTCGGAACTCTTCCTAGCATCACCACCAGATGGCGCATTGACCTTGCAGTCTAATCTTAGAGTAACAATCTCAGATGAAGTGCTGATCAGATTGCTGTAAACCTCCATTAGTAACCCAGACAGAGCGAAATGCTGACTGCACAGTTATGCAAATAGGTGCACAATATGGCGTCGCCCATCATTAGGAGCGGCCCAGATTTGGTGTCTCATTTTGGCTTTGGCAGATGGCAAAATAAAGGGCGCCACATCAGAAGGATTTACCCACTGACAGCCTTTTATTCTCCTTATTTTCCTCCCAGCTTTACACACACAAACACCACAGACGTCTCATTTTTTTTTACCTAATTTACTGTGAGATGCAAGCAGTTTGACTAACATGTGACACAGTGACAGATTAATCACAGTCTGAAAGAAAGACGGATAGATAGAAAAAAAGAGAGAGTTCTTTAAAATGTAAAGAAACAAATCTTAGAGATAGAGAAAAGACAATGAAAAAGGAAGAGAGATAAAAAAGAGACTTTTACTTTGAGGAGCCCACTACATAAAAATTCTGAGGCGACCAGAAAGAGAAAGGACAGGTGCTTGTACCTCTGATGGAACTTCCTCCGTTGTCTCCAGGGATCCAGGCCAGAGTGATTGAAGAAGTAGATGTGGTGGAAACTGTC
The DNA here is from genome assembly GCA_021397915.2 of Tor tambroides. Taxonomy (NCBI): domain Eukaryota; kingdom Metazoa; phylum Chordata; class Actinopteri; order Cypriniformes; family Cyprinidae; genus Tor; species Tor tambroides. The sequence continues at coordinate 15,227 of JAFVLL020042665.1, read as the reverse complement.
AAACGTGGTTGATCTGGAGGCACTATAACATAGGACACACAGAGATTGAAGGGAATTTTTCTTTTAACATTCAAACACCAGCAGCCAGTCAATATTTAATATTTTGGCCACCATGGTTTTCCTAGCATGTGTTCGATGTAAATCAACTTTTACTTGTCCTGAAACAAGATATCTATATATATCTATATATATATAATATATATATAATCTGTATCTATATCACATTTACTGTTGTTTGGAAAATTTAGTCATCAATAGGAATCTGTGAAATTGAGAATTTTACTTGAGAGTGAAAAATTTACCCACACAGATTTTGCAACCGGTTTAAGTTGATCACACAAATTGCCAAACTGACCAACATAAGGCTACTTTGAAAGTGACTCATGAGCTTTATGCACTGCTATTGACAATGGACCTTTTTTTGCCCAAAATTGAGCCAAATTCCATGTGACTGCACCTTAACCCTAAAATCAAATCTTAAAATCTTGTCCATAGGAATGTTGTCCCAGAAACATTTTACAGGACGGTGTGAAAATATGTGCTTACTTACCTTGTACCAGCAGGTTTACGATGATTGTGTCAAACCCCAGTGTGTTGGTGGCCGTGCAGGTGTAGTACCCAGAATCCTCAGCTTTCACAGAGCGCAGCACCAGGGTACCATTTGAAAGAATATTCCGGTGACCATCTTGAGTAACTGGGATGGCGGTGTCCTCACTGTAAGGATCAAATCAGTCATATTGACCTTTTCATCTTTGAATGAATTAGAGGTGAATGTCTGAGAAGCATCAGAAGACTGAAAAAAGGTATTTGGGTTTGTAAATCTAAACCTTTAAGTTTCTATATTTCAAGGACTCATTGGAAAAACAGTTATGAAAGCTGATCCTAGACCTGTCTTTGGTCCATTTGATGGTGGGTGTTGGCTCTCCCACTGAGCTGCACGGCAGCCGAACTTCCTTCATCCACGGAGTGGTCACCGTTCCTCCGAAAGACAGGATTTTAGCAGGAGCTGAGTAAGACAAATAAAGAGTCATGTATTAACATACTGGTGAACTAGACTGATTTATTTTTTGGTATTTTTGCCTTTATTGTGATAGGACAGGAAGCGAAATGGGAGGGAGAGAGAGGGGGGCGGGATCGGGAAAGGTCTGCGAGCTGGGACTCAAACTCGGGACGTCCGAGGCGCAATGGCACTTTATGTCGGTACGCTGCCTACGAGGCTACCAAGCCAACTTAGACGGACATCTTTGACCACTGCACTCAACTCTTTTGCAGAGTTTCATGCATGACACTACACTATTCTAAAAACATGATACTCAAGTTCAACTTAAAAAAAATAATAATAATTGCATATTTCGACTTTGCGTTTTTTCCCATTCCACTGCACCTTGCGTTTTTAAATACAAAAACATTTTCTGTGTGAACCTCCCCATTAAAGTATATTTTCTACAGTTTAAAGTCTACATGATATATATGAACATTTACTGTATTCAAATAATGTTTTTTTTTTTTGACTACATTGGAAATGTACGTACATGAAAAACATACATGTATGTACGTACATACACGAAAAAATCGGCCATCAAGGGAGGCTTGCTCTTCAAACTAGCTGCAAATTACTTGTTAAATAAGAACACACACACACATTCATAGATTCTCTCCCTGGTTTTCTGACCCAAGAAATATTGATTGAACTGCCCCTTCATTGTCTGGTATATTGGCCAGGTCATTGTCTGCCATCTCTTTCTCATTTAGATGCTTTTACTCCTCTCCACATAATAAATGACAGGCTTTACCTCTATCCATCAGGAGAAAATCAAAGAAAAGGAAGAGAAGAGAGCATCAGTGACAGAGAATGACCTGTAACACCCAGTTCTCACTCAGGTCATCTGCCTTATCAGGCAATTGCACAATTTCTACATGATTGCTAAGTAAATAAAGCTAAATTACAGACAGGAAACCTCAATTTCTGCGTGGAAACTGTCAAACTGTCTGTCTACTTGAGATCAAGTACTGACTTTAGTGCATATGTTTAGGTATAGATATGACTGGGGATATATCACACCAGCATGGCTATTAATAACAATTATTTTCCCATTAAACTCTAGGTGGGCTCACCTTTCCCAGCAGGCTCCACAGTCACCTTCTCGCTGATATTGCCCCGACCAGCAGTGGTGACGGCGGCTGCCCAGATCAAATACTGCTGACCCCGGGTCAGGTGGGTGATTCTGTATATCAGCAGCTCAGGGTTGGCTTCATATTCGCTGGGTGCCTGGGATCATTGCAGAAACACATAAAGTTACAAATGTGCCTAGAGCTGATAAAGACAACAGCATAAGTTGTCTACATCTACAGTCAGTTTTCTCTTTTATCTCTTTAGCATTAAAAAATGTAGGCAGGACTTTTGTATTCTATTCAGGAAACCTGTTTGAAAACAGTAATTCTTCTTCTAGTTGGTCATGCTACTGAGACAGAATTTATTTAGCTTTGAACTATAAAGTTTATAGCTAATTACCTGAATTAAGGTGCAGTCACATCTAGCATTGGTCTGCAATATTTTGGGGACAAATTCTTGTAATTTCAATAGGAATCAGTGTGGCCGTGAGGTTCGCATTAGCGTGAAAAAGTTGCTTACACAGTGTAAGTGCAGCAAATTCACATCAGCAGTTTGAAACCATTGTGGAATCTGTGTGAAGAAATCTTACTTCTTCACATGAAGTTCCTGATCCCATTTATTCCAACTGAAATGACAATAACGGCAAATGTGACTGCACCAGCTGCACTGAAATTCACACAAACCGTGCTTACCAACGTAAATTTGCTGCGTTGACAAACAAAGTTGCTTGGTTTAAAAGCCACTTATGTGTGAGATGTGCTTCATACATTAATAAATGATTGACATTAATAAATGACTTTTTCCCTGCAAAATTTTGCACCTACATTACAGATTCAGTTTAAAAGTAACACATTTATAACTTAGACCTGAGCTTTGTTACCATCACAATAATGCATGTTGTAAGAATTAACGTGTGTGTTTGCACAGAGAATGTTTTTGGCCTTGCTTTAGGCTCCAGCTCTTATAAAAATGCTTTTTAAAGCTAAACATGAAAGATGATGACTTGTTTTCAAGCAGAATTTATACTGGACTCTTTAAAGGTGAAGATGAATGTGTAACTCTTGGTGTGGCGGCACCTGGAGAAAATGATTATTCAAACACAATTCTTTCCTTTACCTTTGACTTAATAGTGTTTGCTAAATAACACGCTAAGAGATTTCTGCTGCTTTTCTTTATGTGAGTGAAAAAGGCTGAACTATTTGTCTGTGTGTGCGTTTGCGTTTGTGTGTGTGTGTGTGTGTGTGTGTGTGTGTGAGAGAGAGAGAGAGAGAGACCCAGGGGGCCTTACACAAGTAGATGAGAGGGTAAAAAGACAATACCCCTAGACACACTAGATCAGTCAGCCTCAGATAACACTAACAATAGAGGCCGACTAATGAGAGATATCTGCTGCTCACCTCAGCATGCGTGAGACACACACACACACTCCACGATGAGTATTTCTATTATTATATCCACCTTTCATTGTAATGCACAACAGAAACAAAAATGTACGCTGTACACACACATAAATAACATGACGTTAGGCTGTGCTTCCAGCTCTCTGTAATTGTAGTGTGTTTAAGAGAGCCGTGTGTCTGCTGTCCAAACGCGTGCTCATCACAGTCAACGTCTCCTGCCCGCAGACATGCAAACACACACAGTGTCATTCCCACTGATCGCCCTGAATGCTGCCCTGCCATCCTCCGTCATACCCCTCGGCCCTGACGCTAACACACACACACACACACACACACACACACACACACACACACACACACACACACACACACAGACAGACATACAGACACACACACACACACACAGACACACAGACAGACATACAGACAGACACACAGACACACACAGACAGACATACAGACAGACACAGACAGACAGACACACACACACAGACACACACACACACACACAGACAGACACACACACACACAGACACACACACACACACACAGACACACAGACACACACAGACAGACAGACACACACAGACAGACACACACACACACACACACAGACACACACACACACACACAGACACACACACCAGTGTTATGTACCATCATAGTATTTATTAATATACTGAATTTGCTTTTATTCTTAGATTTTCTGATGGCATTTTTTACAAAACAGTACAGGTGAATAGTGTAAAAACATTAAGACAATTACATTAAGACAGTTGTTTTGAATTATAAGTTTTCCTAAAACGTTATTTTAGACATGCATATCATTTAATCAAACATGCACTTATTGTATAGAGATTGAAAATTCTTGTTTGATTTTGTCATCATATTAGAGATTTTGGATTTGTCTTTATCACTCCATAAATTAGAAAATACTGTCAACGGAGAGAAAACAAACACATTTACACCATGTTTTTAGGAGTAAAATGTTGTACAAATAAGTGTGTATTAAATATGAACAAATCTTCAGAATATAGAGAGGGATAAACCTGTAAGGTTTAGTGTTTGTAAGCACTGCTGAAGAATCCCAGTTAAAAATAACAACACCATTACAGTCATTTTGAAGTTTATTTTCGCTCAGTTTCTTCTCTGGCATTTGTTAGATATTACAGTAATGGTTTGTTTATCAGTCACACGAGCGTAATTTAACCAAAATAAACCACCAGATCTGATCTGTTCTGGTGAGACTCACCAGCGTCCCCTAGTGTTCAGTTACAGGAACTTCTCATCTTTAGTTTACTGGGAATATGCTGATTAAACATGTAACTAAAGGCAGGTTTTACACAGTCAATGCCAGTTTACACTGCATAGGTGGCATAGATGCACTTCCGAAGAGTATTTAGGTTGCATAGATCTATTTACAGAGCAATGACAACTATATACTTCGTTACTAGGATCTGAGGTGGTTCAGAGTTAAATCTGGCTTTTATGCAGCATTTCATCTTTTGAGCAGCTTTAAGAGTAGCTGTAAAAATATGCCTCAAGTTAAGGCTACTCTATGTCTTTTTAAAATTCAATGTAACAATGCACTGCCGCATTAAAGCCAGATTAAATTATGCCTGCTCTGACCCACCTCAACCACTAGTATCAAAATATCTAGTTATCATTGGAGTGTAAATGGATTTATGCCACCTCTGAGCAGCATTAAGATTTGGCACATGCACATTATTTTCCTGCTAATCTCCACTGGAAATACTACAGATTCTCACTCCTGATGCATCTTGGCTAATTCCACACAGCAATTATATTGACTCCTTAATTGCAATGAACTACAAAAATATGCATATAAACTGGGCTGTCGCTAAATACACTCACCTTTGAACCAGGCTCCGGGTTTGAAGAGCGCTTTCTTCAGCGCACTGTACAGGTGAAAGTTCAGCCGCTTGTACTCGGCGATGTCGTCTCGGATCCTGGGCAGCAGAACCAGATTGTAGAAGCGCTGAGCCATTCGCTCCTTCAGATTCGACGAGAAGATCCTGCATAGACACAAAAGATGTAAGTGAAAAGGGAAAAACTTTCAAATTGGCTGTTATTAAGCCTCTTATCAAAAAACCACAACTTGACCCAAAAGAATTAGTTAATTACAGACCGATCTCGAATCTCCCTTTTCTGTCAAAGATACTAGAAAAGGTAGTATCCTCACAACTATGTTCCTTCTTAGAGAAAAATGGTATCTGTGAGGAATTCCAGTCAGGATTTAGACCGTATCATAGTACTGAGACTGCTCTCATTAGAGTTACAAATGACCTGCTTCTATCATCTGATCGTGGTTGTATCTCTTTATTAGTTCTACTGATTCATACTGCGTTCACACTATTTCACTACAGCATTCTTTTACAGACTAGAAAACAATGGGTATTGGTGGGAAGGTGCATTGGCATGGTTCAAATCATACCGCCATCAGTTCGTAGCAGTGAATGAAGAGGTATCATATCGATCACAAGTGCAGTGTGGAGTACCTCAAGGCTCAGTACTAGGTCATATTTTCACGCTTTACATGTTACCTCTTTGGGAGATATTATCAGGAAACACGGTGTTAGCTTTCACTGTTATGTTGATGATACTCAGCTCTATGTTTTCACGCCCGGTGAAACACACCAATTTGCAAAACTAACAGAATGCATAGCTCTGAGCATAAAAACTGGATGACGAGTAACTTACCGTTAAATTCTGAAAAAAACAGAGGTGTTAATTATCGGACCTAAAACCCCACATGTAATAACTCAGAACACTATCTAACACGGACGGCTGCCTGTCAATTCTTCTTCATCAGTTAGGAACCTAGGTGTGTTGTTTGATAGCAATCTTTCATTTGAAAGCCATGTTTCTAGCATCTGTAAAACTGCGTTTTTCCATCTCAAAACATATCTAAATTCGACCTATGCTCTCAATCGTCAAATGCAGAAATGCTAATTCATGCGTTTGTGACTCAAGGTTAGACTATTGTAATGCTTTATTGGGTGGTTGTTTCCACGCTTGATCAACAAACTACAGTTGGGTCCAAAATGCAGCAGCTAGAGTCCTTACTAGAACCAGGGGCGTGACCATTAGTCCGTCCCACAACACTGCACTGGCTCCCTATCAAACATCGGACAGATTTTAAAATCTTGTTAATTACTTATAAAGCCTCTGGAATGGCTTAGTTCTCAGTACTTGAGTCTAGCTCTTATCACATTATGTCCTCCACGTCCGCGTTCAAAACTCTGGCTGTCAGACAATGCTCTAGAATATCAAAATCAACTGCGTGGGCGGCAGATCCTCTTTTCCACTGAATTCTGGAAACTCTGGAAAATGTCTACCTAACACTGCCTGGGAGGCAGACACACTCTGCCATAACTTGGATTAAAGACCCATCTCTTTAACCTGCTTATACATAACACACTACTACACTTCTATTATTCAAATCCGTTAAAGGATTGTTAGGCTGCATTAATAGGTCAACTGAAATCCAGGAATACCTCTACAACAACATGCAATTTCACACACCGTAAGAAGAATGGCATCTACGCTAATATTAGTCTGTTTTATTCTCCATTTCTGTCACCGATGGAGTTTTGGTTCCTTGCTGCTTAGTTGAAGACACTTAATTTCCAGCGATATCGTCTACATGATTGCACAGATACTATTCGAACTGAACTGAGCTGAATGATGACATCACTGAATTAACGTTGAACTGACTTCAACTGGAAACTGAGTGTTCACTGTTGTCTTTTTATATTATTACACACTATTCTTCCTATTTAATACCGTAAAGCTGCTTTGACACAATCTGTATTGTTAAAAGCGCTATATAAATAAAGGTGACTTGACTTGGCTTGAAAATGAAAACGCAAAGTGACGCATGAGCGATGACCTTTGACCTCTGACCTGGTGGCCTGGTACACAGCAGCGGCCGTCCATGTCTCCGGCTCGGTGAGGTACAGCACCTGCTCCCAGTTGGACAGAGCCGGGATGATCTTGAAGGCTTTGGGAAGTTTCCCGCTGCGGTATTTGGACAGGACCTGCGGAGGGAGAGCGTTAGCGCCAGCGGAGGACGACGATCAATACCAGGCGCCGGTGCGTTGCCCCAATCAAGTCAGCCAGGGAAGAACCGTACTTCAACAAGTTAAATATATTGCAAAATAATCAAGAAATTGCACTACTTAGTCATACTATTCGACTGGTAGTCATGTTAGCACCTATTAAAAAACTGTATTGCGTTTGTTTTGTGTGTGAGGGGCCGCCAGACAAATGGAGTCTATTAGGGCTGTAAACTTTTGAAACGCATGTGACTTGAGGCTGAGCTCTGATTGGCTTGTTTCAGATTGTCCCCAGACCCTCCTACTTTTATCTTAGCAAATCAATTTCGCTTTTATGTATTTTGGCCTCATGTGATTGGACGGTTCTCAACTGTCAAACAGGCACAATATCTCTTCCGAGATTAAATTTGATTTTAACTTTACAAAAAAATCCTTTCACAAGACATTCAAATGAAGAAAAAAAAAAACAGATCATGGAGCTTGGATGGACTTGGCCTAGCTAGATGCAATGCAAGTCATTCCTTTCATTGTATTCCCTGTTTGCTATTTCAAAGTCCTGTCACTGGAGCGTTGTGAGCAATGAAACAAAAGGCAACTGAAACAATGCAGTTTAACCTGAGGCAAACACTGGGGTCCAAGCACAATGGCTTGTGTAGATGACGCAGTTATGCACTGGACGTGCCTCTTTTTGAGTCTTTATGTAAGTATTATTATATGTAGATAAATAGTGTTCCTTATTCAATTATACATGCATTCAGTTATGTCTGATAACTTGACAAATATATTGTCAATACCATTAAAATTAAGACAAAAAAAATAATGGTTTAAAAAATAATAATAATAATAACAAAAAAAATATTTAGGAGATTACAGTTTTTGCATACTTATTATATAAGGCTTTATTAAACTTTATGAAAATATAATGAATTTATATGTTCTACAAGTCAAATTATTGAATCATTTTCACAGTCTTTAAACTGAGATCTTGAAGGATTTGCTTTCCTGTGGCTCCCTCGTGTGGACAACATTAGTATTATGGCCTTTATCTCTGAATCACATTAATATAAATGCCTAATTTTTTTGAATGATTACAAATGCTTAATGATTACTTATAATACACCCACATTAAACTCAAATTCACTGATTCAGTATCTTATTTCATGCTATAAGAGTTAGCTTACATTTTTAAGCAGTAATGATTCATTATTATGTCACTTGTTAAATGGTTATTTAATTGCACTCCTGCTGCCTGAATTAACAGTGTGATTCAGTTTGTTTGTGCCCCTGGCCCCCAAAATGTTTTAGCACCAGCTACCGCTAGAGATTAGCGCGCGTACCTTTTTGACGCCTCTGTAGACCTCCACCACTCGCGGGTCCAGCTGAGGAACGGCGCATCCAGAAATTTCGGACATCACAGTGCCCACCTCCGTCTGCTTCTCCGTGATCTTCTCCATGATGATATCAGCTAGCGTACGTCTGCGGGACACAGCCGGTTAGCTCACACGACGCGCCAGTGTTGGGCGATATGCTCAATTTTCATACTCTCAGCCTGTGAGATCGCGATACACGATATTATCGTGCTAATTTATTTAATTATTTACTTAGTTTCATTGCCGGAAAGTGAACCAACTCCAGTGTAAGGCTAAAATCAGCCTGATGTTTTTAATATATTTACATTACATTTAGTCATTTAGCAGACGCTTTTATCCAAAATGACTTACAAATGAGGACAATGGAAGCAATCAAAACCAACAAAAGAGCAATGACATGCAAGTGCTATAACAAGACTCAGCCTAACACAGTAGACGCAGTAAAGTTGTGTAAAGAAAACAAGTAGATAGAACAGGAAAAAGAAAGCTAGACGACAAATAGATTAAATAGATTTAGAATAGAGAGTGCTAGAGTATATGACTGAATTTGTATTTATTTGCCCCTATTATGTATTTGTGAAAATGATCTTTCATGCAGTGTGTAACACAGCTCTAATGAATGAAAACATCCTGCAAAGTTTTAAATCTGAACGTGCACCGTATATAAAGTTATCGTCTCTCAAAAGAAAGAGTCGACTCTGAATCATTGAAATGAGTCGTTTTTAAAACGAATCCCAAGCTTTTCATGAAATATTAGCATATTGCCCGCCCACTTGTTAGGTGCACAGACCTGGGAAAACTTGGATTTTGGTGTTGGTCTGAATGAAAATGCAAATTCATTCTTTGCCACTAGGTGGCGCTTAAAAGCTTAAGAGTGGTAAAAGCTCACAAACACTGCTTTAAATGAAATCGACCAATCAAAGGAGGGGGTTTGGAAAAATGAATCTTTTCAGCGATGACTCATCTGAACACCTCTGATTGGCTATTGTGTTCATAAAGTCAACGTTAGTGATTGGTATAACGCAAAACACTGTAAAAACGCGGAAAAAGAAATATGATGGAATAAATAAGCCCTAATATTAATTAGATAGTGTTACTAACCAGATGATAATACTGATAATAATCACAACCACGCTCCGATGCGTCTGCTCACCTGAGCGGCGGGTTCTTGTTCATGAACATCTGGATGGCCTTCTCGTCCTCAGGGTCCACCTCCACCTCTCCACCCGTCTCCTCCACAGCTTCACCATCGCCCAGAGCTGGCCACTCGTCATCAGAGTCCTCTCCGCTCGGACCTGATTTCATACAGAACAGTCTATATATTCTGATCAATGCGCATATACAGAGTATCTGTTAAATATCTACTGGACATATCTGTCTGATAATAGACTATACAGACTCAATTATCCTACCTAAATATCTGTCTACATATGTCTATATATCATAAACAGATGTCTGTCTATATATAATATGCATCTAAATATATAAATAAATAGATATAATGAAGATCTGTCTGTCTATATATATCTATATATCATAATATATATATATATCAATCTGTCTGTGTCTATATATCATAAATATCTGTCTGTCTATATATCATAAATATCTGTCTGTGTCTATATATCATAAATATCAGTCTGTGTCTATATATCATAAATATCAGTCTGTGTCTATATATCATAAATATCTGTCTGTCAATATACCATAAACATGTCTGTCAATATATCATAAATATCTGTCTGTGTCTATATATCATAAATATCAGTCTGTGTCTATATATCATAAATATCAGTCTGTGTCTATATATCATAAATATCTGTCTGTCAATATACCATAAACATGTCTGTCAATATATCATAAATATCTGTCTGTGTCTATATATCATAAATATATCATAAATATCAGTCTGTGTCTATATATCATAAATATCAGTCTGTCTATATATCATAAATATCAGTCTGTCTATATATCATAAATATCTGTCTGTCTATATATCATAAATATCTGTCTGTCTATATATCATAAATATCTGTCTGTCTATATATCATAAATATCTGTCTGTCTATATATCATAAATATCAGTCTGTGTCTATATATCATAAATATCTGTCTGTCTATATATCATAAATATCTCTGTCAATATATCATAAACATCTGCCTGTCTACATATCATAAATATCTGTCTGTGTCTATATATCAAACATCCGTCTATCTGTCTGACTATACATGAGATACCTGTCTGTCTATATATCATAAACATGTGTCTATATATCATAAATATCTGTCTTTCTATATATATCATAAAAATCTGTCTATACATCAAATACCTTCCTGTATACATATGTCTATATATCAAACATCTGCCTGTCTATATACCTATAAATCATAAATATCTGACTATAAATACCCTTTCTAAATATCTGCCTGTCTGTCAATATATATATTTGTGTATTATAAATCTGTCTGCCTATCTATATCACTCTCAATCATAAATATTTATCTGACTGTCTATAGCCTCTGTATCTGGCTGTCTCTCATCTCTATCTGCTGCTCAGGTGAGTTGACTGACCTAGCTGAGTCGCTGGGGGTCTCCTGGTCTCAGGTGAGAGTCCCAGCTCGCTCTGCAGCTCCTCCTGTTGAATTCGGGCCTGCTGGAGGATCTTTCTGGACAGCTTCTCATCCACATACTCCTGCTCCTCCTCGGCTCGGCTCCGGTTCTTCAGGCGGCCGCTGGACCGAACCGAATCTCCCTGAAGGATCTGATCCGCCAGAGACAGAGCGGGAGCGCCTTTACTCTTCTTCACTTTCGGCATGATGAGGAGGATTTATACGATGAATTATTATTAGTATTAATATTAACTCCGGTTTGAACTCATGCCACGCAGCTGAGCGCGGAACACACGTGTGTCTGGAGCTAATGGCGCTGTGTGTGTGTGTGTGTGTGTGTAGGGCTGATCTGAGGTCAGATGAGCGAATCCAGCGCTGGTCTCAGTCTTCATGCGGCTCTCATAAGAGCTGATCTCAGAGCGGCGCTGCGTCACACTGTTTACTTCCGCTCAGCACTCGCGCCGCACGAGATAAACTGCTCTCAATTAATATTTTAGTGTGTTTGCGATTTCATTATATTAATAATTACACACATTTCTGTATTGTCAAATTCAGTTTTTTTGCTTTATCTGATTTTGTGTTATTCACGAAAGTCGGATTGATCCGGAAGTGAATACCGCTTCGCGGAAGTTTACGGCAAGGAAATGGGTGTAACGTGGTGAGAAAACACTTTTGTTTTTATAACATTGTGTAGTACATTGTTTATGTGGTTCGTTTTGTGTGTTCCGGTGCTTATAAATTACTCTAACAATTTCTGTACATGTTGAATGCACTGAGAGGCTTTGGAAAGAAACAAAAAGCTCTTCATCTGTCAGAAATTGTTCATCTGTAAAAATTAGTTTTGTCGTTGTAAATAAAACAAAGATTATTGAAGTGCGTTTCACAAGGAATTTCTTTTTTCAATTTTCTACTTAAAAATACCACGTTTAATTGAATGTGTTACTTGACGTTTCTTTAATTGTTTAAAATTTGCTAGCTATTTCTGAGTGAAAATAGTTTATATCTATCTATCTATCTATCTATATATATATATATATATATATATATATATATATATATATATATATATATACACACACACACACACACACACATTTTCTTTGGTTTGTTTTGTATGAAAAATAGCTTTCAAAGTAAACTTTTGTTGATGTATTATTACACAAACTGAAATCTATATTAGTTCAAATTAAGAAAAAAAATAAAATAAAATTATATATTATATATATAGTTTAATAGCACAATTTTTAAATAATTTGGACAAAAGACTACATTTTCTTCTTTAAAAATTATGTAATATGATAATATAATATTATAGTGAGTTTATTCATAGTTCATGAGTTTATATTTATTGTATTTAAGGAAAAAATATTCAGACACCTTCAACATTTCTCACATTATCTCAGTTTATTTGCTATAGTTTAGAAAATGGTAATAAAATATGACAAGAACTCAGAGTTAAACTGTGTCAGAACAAACTGATCTTGATAATGTCAGATAACTTTGATAGAAAGGTCTGGAACAAAACATGCTCAGGTCAAAGTGGCAAATTTTGATCAGTTTTACTGCTAGTCCACTGTATGAAGAATTTTTGGGTATAATATGTCAGAGTTTACTTTATTTTGCTCTCCTCATAGTGTCCTGCACCCACTAGTAAAAAAAATATATATATGTCAAATTATATCTGGTATCTGAATCATTTATGGTTTGACTGTGTGTCTATTATAGCAGCATAGTGCTGCACTCTTTACAGTTTCAGATGTTTTTGTCTTCTGGCGTTATGATAACGCGTGTTATTTGGCCGTGCACACGTGTGTTAGCGTGTGTCAGGTGCCGGTGGCGGAGGGCAAGAGCGTGCAGCAGACGGTGGATATGCTGCATAAGAAGCTGGAGCAGCTGGGAGCCGTTAAACAGGGGAACTTCTGGGTGGACTGCGAGACGTACCACGCCACGGGAAACACCACCGGTGAGTCCTCTCACTCTTTGAATGGGGAAACATCAAATTCTTCAAAAAAAACAAAACTGTTCACTAAGCTTACGATTAAATTTGAAAACACCAGTGAAACCTGACAGCAACAGTCTAATAAAGCTTGTTTATTATTAATTATTAACAACTGGCTCTTTAATTTAGAAGGCGGGGCTTATTCGCCATAGCGGGCGTTACACTTTCTCCCATTCATAAATAATAGGAGTCAAGTCACCTTTATTTATATTGACCTTATTCTCCAGAAAAACAAGAGCGTCACCATCTTTAGAATATGGTCTCTGAACTTGTCTAAGAGTAATTTAGCTGGTAATTTAAAATATTGTTTATGTATGGAATTTATTATGAAGCATGTTGGGCTGTGTTTTTGTATTGTCTATGTGATATCTTATGTTTGTATTAAGTTTGTTGTATGATTCTACTGCCCTACTTTAATTGCCCTTTGTGGGATTAATAAAGCTAACTTATGTAGAGTTAAGGAAAGTTATCATGAGCATTGTAATGTTTAAAGCAAATGTCCGAGAACACTGCTCATGTGTTTGCAAAATGATGCATTTAAAAGTTAGTGACTAAACGTATCTTTAAGTTCACAATGTTGCTGCAGATGAAATATAATGTGGATAACATTAAATAAATATTTTTTTAATCAGGTTAGATATCATTCAAACCCCTTACTCTACCTGTCCGTCGGTCTCACATATCCACCATGTTTGTAGTTTTTTTAACACCTTTTTTGTGTGTTTGTAGTTCTAATCGAATCCTCGTCCAACGCGCAATGAGTTGTGGCCAATATTACTCAACTCAACTCAATTTTAGTTTTAAAGCACTTTCAACACCACCAAGTGGAACCAAAGTGCTGTACATAAAAATAAAATATAAACAATCATAAAACCGAAGACAAAAACATAGCACACAACAGCGAACAAACAACAACAATTTACAAAACATTTCCAAATGCCACGGAAAACAGACGAGTTTTTAGCGCACGTGTAGTTCATTCCAAAGCCTGGGCGCTGCAACAGAGAAAGCCTGATCACTTTTGCATTTTAAGCGAGATCGAGGAACCATAAGGTTTAGCTGATATTAGCCGTTAGAGTATAAATCGTAATGCACTTCGAATTCCCACCGAAAGTAGTAGGCCATCCGGGAATCTTTGGCATACTCTTTTCAACATACTACGATTTGGGGCATTCTAATTCTATTTTCGAATACTGTTTAGGAGGGATAGTATGCGGATTGGGACGCAGCAAAAGTCTTTTGCGCAGCGCACCTGTCACCATGGAAACCAGATGGCAATATTAACTTCACCTGTGTGTTGTTGCAGGTCAGCCGTCGAAGCTGCTGTACGTGATGCACAACTCGGAGACGCCGCTGAGCTGCATGGCTCTGTTCGAGGGCGGCCCAGGGCTCACCGCCGACGCCAACTTCGACGTTCTGATGGTCAAACTCAAGAGCCACTTCCAGAACGCCAAAGGACATAAAGTGGAGACTCGCGGCACGCGATATCGCTACTGCGACTTCCTGGTGAAGATCGGCACCGTCGCCATGAGCTCCAGCGCCAGAGGGATCTCAGTCGAGGTTTGAATGCGTTCTCGTTCACTGTGAACTTTTCCACGAAAAAAAAAAAAAAAAAAAGATTCGTTAGTAACTTTTGTATTCATTTATTTACGCTAA
>JAFVLL020042663.1:0-11636 GCA_021397915.2 Tor tambroides | reverse complement strand
TACAGTCAAGTAGATATGTCATGCTTAAAAGCACACTTTAGATGATAGCAGCATGCTCCATTTTCTGGAGCGAGAATAAAGTACTGTACATCACCCCTGATCCCCGAACAATGGAGGCTGAAATTGATTTTGCTGTTTCTATTAATGCCCGTGCTACTGCCGGACCTGTCATCATCTCACACCAGTTAAAAAGACAGATCACACTTAATGAAAAATACAAACAAATATCCTTAATTGCCATATTAGCTGCTTTTCAGCAAGATGATATGAGTTTGCAAAACAACACCATCTCTTAATGAAATATTCATCAGCAAGCAGATTTTAATGATTACAAGCAAACATTAATGAGAAATAATAGTAATTTTGTTAGGTTTAAAATGTCTAAACAACACAGCCGTATATATATATATATTTAGTTTTGTTTGTCAGCAGAAGCTGTCTGACTGTACATTAACTTTATTTTTGCTCTCCTGTAATAGGGTGCTAAGAGCACCATAACGCATATATATGCTCAGCGTACAAAGTTTGAGCAAGATTGAGTGAGATGTTATCTTCACTGTAGATCTCACTGGCTGGAGATTTCATGTGAACCTTCCCTCACAGCCACTGCTGGAGTTCTGGAGCAAAAGGCTGCCCCCCAATGGTGCAGCTTTTCACTGCCACACACACACACACACACACACACACATACACACACACACTGAAGCAGACAGCTGTACATTGCTTAGCATCTGATTCTAAGACCCCTTCCAGGGTTTATGTATAATCTGAAAATGTAGTCTTTGATGTTGCTTTATTTCCCATCTTCCCGTTAATTTCTTTTTTCGTATCTCTGCGGCAATACAACTGCGATAACGTGTCTCTTTTGCGTGTGCCTTTAGTCGGCCAGGAGGGTCTGTGTGCTGCGTAATGTCAGCCTTGAAGCTCGAATCCAAAGCAGATCAGAGAACAGAGAGGGTCCAGAGCACAGAGGTTTGTAGCTCTTTGCACCTCTCCTTGCTAATCGCTGCCAAAGGAAAAGAGCTGTGACAAACAAACGGCTTTTTCAGCTCGCCGCTCGCGCTCTGAGGCATCCATGAATGTTCCTTCGCTCTTTCTTCTATTATGAAAGCTCTCAAAATGCTTTACAGACATGCTCTTGTGCCGACATTCTAAAAAATACACAGGTTTAACTTAATAAAATGCTTTGTTTCTGCCTCGTCAGCTTAATATCATTTGGCCTTTTGCATTTGGTAATTGTGAGACTATACAAGGCACTAAAGAATATGCTCTCAGTGCAAATACTTACAATATGATCATCTTAGTCTCACAAGGTCTCTTATATTGATCTATTTCTTTTTTAAACTGAAAAATCGAGTAGGACATATAATTTTTTTTTTTTTTTATTTAAAACAGCCAATAGACTTCATGCAAGTCAGCCATAAGCATGATTTGCAACTTGCTGGTCAGTGGCGGATGTTATTGGGGGAGGGGCATTCTGAGAGAGAGCATTTGATTGGACAAAAATGTGTGTAGTGCAGGATGAGTCATCAATATTTTTGCTCCATTTTACCGGAAGAGAAAGATGTTTAGGATTATGTTTAGCTTTGTAGACTCAAAGATAACACGTACAGACTAAAAGCCACAAAACTCATTTTAATTTTATGGGGTCTTGATATGCTACGTAATTTCTTCAGTTGATAGCACATAATGAGTATTATTGTAGTCACGTATTATAAGTATCACTAAATCAAGGTTTTATTTGGGTCTTAAAGAAGTGCCTCTTCCCTCGCTCAAAGTCCTCATTAGAACTTCAACCACAATGTTTGTTATGCAAGGTATGAAGCACTATAATTACACCGTTTTGCTAATGGCCTTATATTTTACTTCTCTGGAGACACGTCTGCTAAACATAGCTGAAGTCATAATCTTACAGTGAGCACTTAGCAGTCTCTACAGCAGGAATGGCTGGATTCAGTGTTTGAAATACTCTACAATTTTGCCGGGGTGGGCTCATAAACAATTTGTGGATTGCCACGAGGGAAAAAAAGCCATATCCTCTTGAAATAAAAGAATCACAATTGTCTGGTTGTTCCAAAGGCCCACACAGTGAACAAGTGCTGATCTCATTCAGTATAATTTTAACTACTTGGATATTTTTACAAGCAAGCCGTGAGAGATTTAAAGAGCTGAGATTTTACACTGAATATCCAATGTAATAAGCAGGCATGGTATATACATGCACACAATTACGCGTGCATACTAAATAGCTAGAAACTCATAGCATATTTGTTTTATTTCCCAGAAACCTTTGCGTTGTCGCAGGGAGTAGCTGACAGCTGTCAATCAGTCCAACTATTTTGTCACATGGCATTGTCTTGAGTGCAGATTTCCATGCACTTACCCACCATGCAGCAAATATGCTTTTCTAGGTCTTTAGCATGCATGTGCAATTGTGTGCACGTATATATATATGTGTGTGCGCGTGTCTGCTCGCTATAGGCTCTAGGCGGCAGCCGGTGCAGTCAAAGGCGGTCTAATATTAGCACCTCACTGATGGCTTGCTGTATCTGGACGAAAGAGGGTGATAAATGAGGATAGCAGTGGTGGGGGCCATGGAACCGAGGGGGAAATTTAAAAGGGATAGCATCTCCGTTTTACCGCCAAAAAACCTACACGCATGTCCCATCCGCATCAGAGAGGATATAACACGCAATCTACATGTGACACCAAGAGATTAGCCAGAGACTGTGAGATCATGAAGCAAGTGAAGGAAAGGGAGGAAGAGGGCAGTGTGGTGCCGGTTTGCTGCTTCTCCGCTCCGGTCGCTGATTTGATCCCATGCACTGTTGTCCGTCACTAGCCTCCCTGCCTGCACGGTTTGTCCCTCCCCCATCGGCTCGGGCTGCTCTCCCCCCTCGCTCTGCCCAAGCCTGGGGGAGCCAGTGGAGATTAAATGTAGCCTCTATAAGCCAAGCACATCATGTAGCTGTGTTTCTAGGGCCTCTCTCTCTCTCTGTCTTTCTCCCTCACTTTCATTCTCTTTTTAAAGGATAGTGTTTATGATGCTGGGCATGTGATAGAGAACTTCTAGAATTTCAGTGTCATTGTGAATACCAAAATATTTTACAAGCGATGAAGTAAAAATGACAAAAAAATCAAAGAGCGTGAAAGTCTATGCCTTTTTCTACACTATTTCTCCTTCTCCACCAACATCCTCCCCCCTATGGGTTGATACTGCAGAGAAGTGGGCCTCTGGCTTTAAATGATCACAGCTGTGCGAGCAAATTAATGGATGATATTTCTCCATTTCCCCCCTTTCTACAACTTTTTTCAACATGGATTTATAAAGAGGGAAAGAGGGACCAGGGGTGTCACGCTTCTACGTTTTCCCCCTCCTCTTTGCTGGATGAGTGAGGTGAAGTGAATGAGTGAGAGTCTCTATGCTGTGCTGTGTGTGCGTGTGTGTTCACCCCTCCTCTCCTGAGATCCAGCAGACTGGCATGATTTGCTGGTGGTGTGGCCCTGGCTGCTGCTCGGACTGTCTCTCATCCTCAGTGCCATCACACCACCCTTCGGCTTTTTCTCATCGGCACGCTTTCCACCTCTGCGGCTTTTGTCGGCAAGCTGTAATATGGACGTATGGACCTTTGCTTTGATATTAACATCCATCCATCTCGTCTCCTGTCCACCTCTCCTCTCTTTCATTCTTCCTCTTTCGTTTCACGCGAACAGCCTTCCAGTCAACATGACCGTATGACTCTCCCTTTTTCTAGCCTATCAAATCTGCATGATTTTGTCAGCAGGTCTAGCAACAAAAGTTGAAATCTGAGATTTCTCTCTCTCTTTCTTTCTCTCACCCACTTTCTTTGTCGAGCAGGCTGCGAGAGAACTGTGATCTGCTTCATACTCATCCTCATCCTCGCACCAGGGTGAGTTTAAAACCATTTTCTGCTTCTCCCCACCCACAGCTGTAGCATCTGTTAGTGTCTTCATTACCTTTATCTGAAGCTGCTTGTATTGGGCTTGCCAGTTAGCAGTAAGCTACATTTTCTTGTATTATCTTTTATTAACACTTCATGGTTTAAGTAATGTTACAGTTTAGTGCTTTAACCAGTGATGTACGTCGGGGATGCCAGTAGTAAGTCACAGCGACTAGACTGAGAGCTTTTTATGATTAGCGTTGAATGCTTGTGAGAGCGAGACAAGAGCTGGTGGAGAGTTTACCTGAAGCCATGGGCATTTTTTCAAAGTGCCCGTATTGTTCAATGTTAGAGACTGAGCGGGGGTATTGGGGAAAGAGAGGGATCGAGCTTGTGGGAGGAGGGAGAGATGGGTCAATGTTGTGTCTAGCTGAAGGTTGCACTTGTTGTGTCACAGACAGACAAACAAGTGTCGGGGCGATTGGGGGGATGCACAAAAAGCTATGAGTAGATGGGCCTTTTATAGCCATATATTTTTTCAATTTTTGTTGCTGTGGGACACATCAGTGTGCTCAAATTTTGTTACAGGTTGGCAGTCGGTCTGCAAATGTGCCTCTCACAATCCCTGAGACCCTAACTTGTGACGTTTTCCTGTTATGTGCACGGGTTAGGTTCTTGGGAGCTGAGAGGGGCGCTCTGTCATCAGCCCGCCGGCATCGGAAACAAAGACATTTTAGTCAACAGTGAAGCGCAACTGTCAGAGGAGAGAGGAAGCAGTTAGCCGTGTGTATAAAGGGACAGTGTGCATGGGGGGGACGCATTGAAGAAATGCCGGCATACAGGTCATGTGATGCGCTAGTGGGTAGGATCAGCTGAGGATTCATTGTTGGAGGTATAAGGTTAGAAAGAAGAGATTTGATTCCTTTGCATTTCTCGAGTTTAATTTCAAATGCTGCCAGGCCTTGAACGCATGTTAAAGGGATAAAATTAAAACTCTGTTATCATTTAGTCACTTTCATGTTGTTATAAGTCTGTATGACTTTTGTGTGGAACACAAAAGAGGATATTTTGAGAAATGTCTCTCCATACAGTGGAAGTCAATGGTAACCAAGACTGTACCAACATTCTTTAAAATATCTTCTTTTGTGTTCCACAGTCTTATAGGTCTGGAATGATATGAGGGTGAGTAAACGATAACAGAACTTTTAGGTGAACTATTCCACCATAACTTACATTTCTTCACATCTCTTTTCATTTGAGAGCAGCACAAAGTACTATGAAGAGCGTCATGCTAAAGGCTCGGTACACTTGTGTTTGACCTCAGAGAGCCCTCAACTGCTTTTTTTGTAGATGTGAATGTCATCTTTTCAAATGTGTGCTGAGTCATGTATGTGTGTGTGTGTTAAGTCCCTCATGCTATGTGACGTGGCTTTAGCAAGTAGCATGGCTACTGTGGTATGCAAGAGCTGACAGGGCCTTACGTTTCTGGTTGTTGGCTAACCTAGATGTGTATCCCTTAAGGCACTGGACCTTAAAGATGTGCAACTGGAGGACATCACCAGAGACCCCTACAACCAATTAATTAAATTTGGTGAGAAGAATTGTGTTATGAGCGTAAATGTCGAGAGATGGGGTTGTCAAGAGTTCACCCCGCTCCTTCGTGGTTCGTTCCATTTCCGTAGTGTGTTAGTGGACCATTTGTCCACTCTTGTGGCATGTCTGACTGCTGTTTGAAATGGCATTGCGGCAACATTTCAACAAAGGAATGACGCAAAACGAGACCAGAGAGTATTTATTGCAGTCTCTACACAAACACCTTTACAGTCTAAGACCTTTTTTTGGCATTTAGAAAGACAGTGAGAGGCTGCTTAATGAGATAAAGGCTTGCCCACAGTTCATGGACGCTGCATCGCTGCGTGTAAGGCATCGGCCGCTGCATCATACGTATAATGCATGGTGCCATCACGCCCACATCCCTGTCTGTCTTTCTCTCTCTACCCACCATTACACCCACAGGCTGTCTCTCTACCTCTCTCTATCTATCGGTACCCACTGTCGCATTCAAAGAAAACTCTCTTCATCACAAACCCTGTCACTGCTGCTGCAGACATCGAACGCTTTGGGGTTTGAGGTGTGACAGATTTTTCTAGCCTGTGGCGTAGTACTTTGTCTTGGTACATGTCCAGGTAGCCATGCTCTTGCTCTCTAAGAGGATTTGTCTTGTACACTCTGCTTAGATTGCTTGCTGAATTTCCGATGGAAATCGTCAAGCTTTCACACACATTTCTGAGGCTTTCCAAATGAAAACGAAAGGCTCGTAGTAGCCGGTCCCCGCAACATGGCATAATACTAGCTTTACCCCTGTCTCTGCAGTGCTGTGCTCTGGCGTCTAGGCTGCAGCTCTATTGTTCACTCCTGTCTCTCTGCGCTCACGTTGCACTCCACTGGCACTGGGACAGCCTCTCCGAGCCTGGCCCACTTTTAAGGTGGACCGGTGAACATGGAGGAAGCCATACAATCACGTTTAAGGCGGATTGCGACAGGTTTACTGGCTTGGAACAAAGGCTGCCGCAGTGAGGAAGGTTGTGCAGGTGGAGTGTTAGACAGCGCCAGGGTGGGTGACGCCCATGGCTAAGCAGCACCGAGCCGTCTGACACACTTCCAGACAGAGCCATCCAGTCGGGTCCATTTGATCAGCTGAGGCTTCATATCCATCGTCCCACCTACCCCGAAGAAAGATTTTCCCCAGTCCACCATAGGAGTGTCCGTAGATGTCCTAAAGCACCTCAGGTCTAAAATTAGTGCCAAGGCAGCCTGTTTGATGGAAAGAGATTTTTACTTACTTCGTATTGAACTGTGGAGGTTAAAAGTTGCGTATGTCGGTTGGTATAGGGACTATTCCTTCTACAACCAGCCAACACTGATCACTCTGATTGGGTTCTCGTGAAAAAGAGTCCGGACTCATGATGGTGACCACATGCTAGTGCGATTGTTTATCACAGTGTTCATTTATTTTTTAAATAAATCATGGCAAGATGGTGCGGAAAGCACGTTGTCTGTCAGAAGCAACAATATTTTCCATGCCCACAGGTGGTGTTGCTTAGTATTTGGTTGACATGTAAATGGAAGGAGAAATTGATCCAAATTCTATCCCGAGATCTAAATAATGCTTCTGCAGTGCTCATTGCTTTTGACCTCTAATGTAAGGGAGGTTGTGGCTGAATGTCTGCCTACTGAGCAGTCACATGGAGAAGGTATGTGCTTGTCCATGCTCTCCATTGTTCCAATGGACTCTCTGGAGTAAGTAGGCAGACTGAATGTACATGTATATTCAGAAGTGAAGCATGCATTTCAGTGATTCTTATGTGAACACGCAGTGGACGATCATGTGTGTGTCTGTCATACCTTCATCCACATGCAACATTCTTGAATACTTCCCCCTCGGGACAAGGTAGCTAGTGCACCGATTAATGATGCAAAAGAGCACAGCTGTGCGCGTGTGTAGTGAGAGAGTAATCATAGTAATGATATATCAGCCAGTCTGAATAACCGACCGATATTTGACCATTTTGACGTTATCGGCATCAGCTGATTGCCCTATGATTTTTGATGAACAGAAGTGGTACATTTATAGTTAGTCATTTAAGCAGATGATTTGTGACCCTGGACCACAAAACCAGTCATAAGTGTCAATTTTTCAAAATTGAGATTTATACATCATCTGAAAGCTGAATAAATAATCTTTCCATTGATGTATGGTTTGTTAGGATCGGACAATATTTGGCGGAGATACAACTATGTGAAAATCTGGAATCTGAGGGTGCAAAAAAATCTAAATATTGATAAAATCACCTTTAAATTTGTCCAAATGTAGTTCTTAGCAATGCATATTACTAATCAAAAATCAAGTTTTGATATATTTACAGTAGGAAATTTACAAAATATCTTCATGGAACATGATCTTTACTTAATATCCTAATGATTTTTGGCATAAAAGAAAAATGGATAATTTTGACCCATACAATGTATTTTTGGCTATTGCTACAAATATACCCCAGCGACTTAAGACTGGTTTTGTGCTCCAGGGTCACATTTTATCCAAAGCGACTTATAAAGGTGTAACTTAGGTTCGTTCCTGTGTCAATTCCATAATCAACCAACATTTTCTTTATTTTATTGAATATTTGCTAAATACTTTGTGAAATACATTTAAATTAAGCAACTTATTGTATGTCTTATTAAACATCAAGTTGTATTATGCATATATCAGGATTATATTGACTAGCCCACTCTCTAGGTATCAACACTGATATAGTACATATGACGAATGTACCGGTATGATGGAGAATGCCTGCATCTGCATAGGTCCAAAGTAGCGGCGCATACTCAGCTTCTTACTTGCTTTCATAATGAGAGTCAAGAGAGTTTGCTGTCTGCATGGCCATCTGCGCAGACAGGCAGGCAGGCTGGCTTCTCGGACCTCAGTACAGGTTAGAGCAGCTTAAGGATTACCAGCACAGGCATAGGAAGATTAATCAGCTCACAGGCCTAACCTAATTAAGACAGCGGGGAAATGTCACCAGTGTATATCAACAAGCCTTTCTCTTTCACTCGGCCCTGCCCAGCTCAGGAATGCACGGATAGGTCAGCCTTCTCATCCTCTGTCCCGAACTATCCGTGGAGCTCACCGAGCAGAACAGTATTCCTTTCTCTGCACTCAGGTCAGTTGGTTCATATGGAGATGGCTTGGAAATCCCCTTAGTTACTGTGGGAATGTGCTGCTGGGTCGGACCTGTTCTGGCTCATCTCACTGGGCCTTACTGAACTCAAACGCTGCGATGGATAATGGTGTGAGATTACCGGTGTTACATTCGTATTGATTAACTTTTAGCTAGTTAGTTATTTTTTTGAATAACTGATTAAACTAAAAGGAAAGATCTGCAAAATGAGTCTGACACAATTTACCTGGGTCATGAATATTAATGAGGTGATGTAACATTCCAGTCATATTAGGATTACTGCTTTCCAGTTGCACTTTTGCTCAGCTGCCGAGGTCGTTTTATGTGCGTGGCTACATTTGTTCTTTACACAGTGACCAAACAAAACATAAAATGACAAGCTCTTAAAATTTGATTATTGCTCTAAAAAAGGATGGGGACAAATCTAGAGATTTCTAAAAATGGAAGGACATTAAACTGTAGCAGCTGTACTTAAGGTTGCCAAAATGATGCAGTTGATCTGATCTGAACTTTTTGAGTAATGTTATTAGTGAAATGCCCAATCATAATTGTATAGTGATTATCACTGATGTAATTAATAAAACACTATCATTAAAAGGTCTGGGTTTGGTAAGAGATTTTAAATTACATTTCTTTAATTAAATGAAAGAGGTCTGCATTTATTTGAATAAAAATACAGTGAAACAGTAATATTGTGACATTTAAAATAACAATTTTCTATTTGAATATATTTTAAAATGTCATTTATTCCTGTTATGGCAAAGCTGAATTTTCAGCATCATTGCTCCAGTTTTTAGAGTCACATGATCATTCAGAAATCATTCTAATATTCTGATTTGCTGCTCAAGAAACGTTTCTTATTGTCAGTGTTGAAAACAGTTGTGCTGCTTATATGTTTGTGTAGAAAGTTGAAAAGAACAACTTTTATTTGATATAGAAATCTTTAGTAAAGTCTTTACTGTCACTTTTGATCAATTTAATGCATCCTTGGTGAATAAAAAACAACCAACCCCAAACTTTTTAATGATAACTTGAGAGTGTTGATGAATTGGGGTGAAATAAACAAACTGTCATTTATTACCCTCATTGGTTCTTTTAATTTTGCACTCAATCAGAATATCTAAGCGTGATAATCAATCTTCGCCTCTATGTACGTAATCACACTTGGTGACTGATTAATTTGTCATTAATAAACATTCTCTTTTGGCTGTGGCCCTGTTCCCTCAGGAGCCAGGAATTGTGTCGCTGTGGTGACTGTTGTCAGTGCGATTTGCATGACAGTGGTTGACGTTTGTTTCTCAGCGATTTGCCAGGGGCAGCTAGTGGCCAAGTCTCCAAGTGCCGAGAAAAGCATGGTGGCAGCTCTGTCATCATCAGTGCTGCATGCGTGTGTGTGTGCTGCCGTCAAATGAGGCACAAAGGAACATTCAAATCATGTTTCTCACACTTCCACAAGCACCTTGAGGAAATAATGGCCCCAGTGCTGTAAAGGGCAATGCTCATTGGTAACGGGTATTACAGATTGCCAGAGCTGTATCCTAAAGCCTCCCCAATTATATGGCACATGTCATACAAAGCCTTCATTCACACTGGAAGTCTACGCATATTATAAACGTGTTCAACTGTCAAATGTATTAATTCTTTGCTGCGGTGCGATCATGCCCACGTATTATGGTGTTTGGCAGAGCATGAGACGCTTTTTGTTATTTTGTTGTTTCAGGACGCAGTTCAGCCTCTCATATCTCTATCTCATTTGATGTTGAATTAGTTTGGCATCAGCTTCACATAACCTTATAGGATTGGAGCTACTACGGCCAGAATATTGATAACAGATGTTCAAACGGCTTATCAGATCATTGTTCACATGCCAAAGTAATCTCTCATTATTATTTGAGTTATTGTTATTCTAAGCTGTTGTTTTTGTTTGTGTACTTGCATTTTTTTTATTTCAGAGTTTATTAAAGTTTAACAAGGGAGATTTCTTGATTTATTGATGCTATATTGAAGCCGTATTTTTTAATAAATGGATGTTTTAGATATTTTTAAAATGCATTTTATCAAAAATAAATGGAGGATATTATATTATATCATATTATATTATAAATACTGTTTAATTAAATGTGATTTTGGATACATGCCAAAATGTGAAAATTATCTCTATGCTGGCATTTTTCTGTGCGTGTTTGAATGTGAAATTAAATGGTGCATCATATAGTAACTTTTTTGACTTGATTCATTTATTGTCAAGAGTCCTTTTGAATTTGAGCATGTTAAGTTCTATTTTAATTTAGTTGAATTTTTTTAATTAAAAACAAAAATGACATGCATGTTTTCTCTGGACTGCTGCAGGATTGAGACGGTGGCGTTGTTGAAATGGAGAGCGGCACAGGGAGAAATGGTGGGTGCTGTGGAGGCAGACTGTCACTGTCTGTGTTTGTGACTATTGACTAACCTGAACAGAGAGACAGAGGGCAGGCTGGGTGTGAGCCATCGGCCTCAGACTGTCCTTCCTGTCCTCTGCTTAGAAAACATGTCAGACGTGTGTCCAGAGATGCCTGCTTTGGATGGACAGTACGTCTTCTCCTTTCCTCAACCTCCAGGACAACATAATACACAGTGCTGGCTTGTCCTGATGTTAAGAAAACCAATGCAACCCAAAAATACTGATATAGAAAACAAGTCTTTTTAGTGAATAATCTCTAGAGGTTTGAAACTTTTAGACTTTACATAGACTGCCTTTTCAAACACTGCCCTAATGATGAGTTTAATGTTTTAAATCAGCTTTAAAGAAGACCGGGGTTAGTTGTCACGCTTTGAAAAATTTATCAGGGTGGGTTATTTTTGAAAATCATCTTCTGCTTAGTCACATATAGACAGTCTTTTGAACATCTCTTCTAATATTGCCCAGGAAATCTACAGTGCTTTGACATTAAGCAGGGCATGTTGTCACGCTATATATATGTATATAGGTGAGTTGCCTTTAAAAAATGGATTA
>JAFVLL020042662.1:0-23927 GCA_021397915.2 Tor tambroides | reverse complement strand
GAAAGTCAAACAGAGTCCAAAGGGCAAAGCAAAGGGGTAAATCCAGGAAGCAAAGGCAGGGTCAGACACGGCAAGGAAAACAAGGCAAGACTATGAAAACTAGGAACGCTCTGTAGAGTAGCTGGGCTAACAATACTCGGCATCAGATTGAGGAAGTCCATAGCTTAAGTAGTGTGTGTGATTGGTGATCAGTGAAATCAGGTGTGTGTCATCAGTGCAGTGAATTGTGGGAAGTGCAGTCCAGTGTGCTGTGTGGTGTGAGAGTCCATGTGGTGAGTGGGTGACCTCTGGTGGTGATTGTCCGGAATAGCATGACCCGATTCGTGACAGTAATGGTTTGTTAATAGCAAGAATTGGACCATATAAATAAAGTGTAACCATTATAATAATTGATATTTTTGACTCAACCCTTTTCTTAAAAATGGTTTAAAGGCTAAAATGTGAAGTTTATCATTTTATAAAACTTTGTTTTTGTGAAAACCTGTATCTGAACTCTAAATCATGATTTTTAGTCATTTTGTGGTTTAATATGTTGTCATAGACATACAGTATTAATTTTATTTGTACAGTCGTAAAAAAGGTCTTAAAAAGCCTTAGATTTGCAGATACCCTGTGTTATTGCTATAAAAGATTAAAAGGTATGCACCATGCCTACAGAGTGTTCACTCCATTGGATCTATTCTTGGTTGACTCCATTAAAGAAAAAAATATGTGTGTGTTATTATGTTTATGTTATGTTCTATCTCAGTGAATTCATCTCAGCTGATCATTTTGAGAAGTTGCTTAGAGTAAATGTGACCTTTAGCTAGTTGTGGAAGGTAGCTGTCTCTAGAGAAGATTGTTACTGAAATATTGATATTCTTGTTAATGAGATGAATTGATGGAATAATCTCAACTCATTCCTTGGTCCACAGGGAAAGCTCATATTTCATTTTAATCTGTGTCATAACCAAGCCAATTAATCACTCATTAAACCACATCATTAAAGGGTTTTACCACATACCTAAGGATTTTTTGAGGTCCTGTAATTGAGGTCATCAGATGTTTTGGATTCACACAAAGGAGACAACATAACATTTGACATTACCGTTTAATATTTTTGCATTTGGCAGATGCATTTAGCCAAAACTACTGTTCAGAAGTTTTTTCTTCATTTTTGAAAT
This sequence comes from Tor tambroides, assembly GCA_021397915.2. Classification (NCBI taxonomy): domain Eukaryota; kingdom Metazoa; phylum Chordata; class Actinopteri; order Cypriniformes; family Cyprinidae; genus Tor; species Tor tambroides. The sequence continues at coordinate 22,764 of JAFVLL020042662.1, read as the reverse complement.
AATTTTTTTACTTTTATTCAGCAAGGATTCATTAAATTGGTCAGTGACAGTAAAGACATTTATATGTAGCAAAAGATTTTATTTCAAATTAATGCTGTTCTTTTGAAAGTTTTGTTCATTAAAGAATCCTGAAAAAATGTTTCATGGTTTCCAAAAATATTAAGCAATCCAAAATATTTCTTCAGTAGCAAATGAGCATATCAGAATGATTCTGCAGGATTGTGTGACACTAAAGTAATGTATGCTAATAATAACTTTGCCACCATAGGAGTAAATTACATTTTTAAAACATATTCAATAGAAAACTAGAAAAATTACTTTAAACTGTACTAATATTTCAGAATATTACTGTTTTACTTTATTTTCGGATTAAATAGAGGCAACCATGGTGAGCATAAGAGACTGAATGGTAATGTATATACAAGCTATGCCTCTTTTTTTCAGTTCATGCATTCCCTGGGAATCAATCCCATGACTTTGGTGTTGCTAGAGCCATGCTTTACTGTTTGAGCTGCAGAAAGTCCTTATTTGACATGATACTGTAGTCGCCAGTGTGATGATTATTTATGCTATTCCTTGTGAAAAATGACAGCATCTGTGACACCAACAAAACTGCATAGGTTTCTTGTGTTTTTAGTGTGTGCTGTGAAATGAACACACATACAGCACTATATGGCATGTACCCACTATACGGGTGGAAGCAAATGGAGGTTTATTCTGAGCAGCAGTGAATTGACCTGTCTGTGTGTTCTCTGCTCGGTATGCCGTGCCGCACTGAGACGGGCTCCACTGCTGCCAGCATTTCATCCTACACATGCATTTCCACACCATTTCAAGCTGCGCATAGAAAGTGCATGTTTTATTTTTATAGATTATACAGACACTCACACGGTCTCCTACGTCTTTATGAAGCATTGTTTTATGCAAATGAATATAATGTCTTTGGGTTGCGTGTAGCTTGTATATGTTTGGCAGCAGTGGGATGCTATGGCTTCATGTCTGATAAATCTAATTCCGATAGTGGCCAAAATATTATACAGTGTGAATCTTTCTCAGTGTGTGAATTATCAAGTAGAATCAAAGATCTGAAGTGCGTGTGTGTTGCCCATTAACCTGTAGTTGCACTGAGCTGTTCTGCTTTATTGAGGGTATAAAATAAGGTGAGTTTAATGGTCAGCAAGCAAATAAACAGGCCCTATAAAGATTTCAGTCAATTAGAGTACATCAACTGTAAAGTGCTTTAATTCAGTATATCAGACGCTTTTAACTGTGTGATGAAAAGTGTCCACAGACGACAGCTGTGCACATTCACCATGTCGTAACCAGGTGCTATACACTCTTAAAAATAAAGGTTCTTGATTGATGGTTCCATGAAGAACCTTGAACATCCATGGAACATTTCAAATGGAGAAAAGGTTCTTTATAGTGGAAAAAGGTTCTTTATATTTTTAAAATGTTCTTCAAAATGGTTAATTTAAGAACTGTTCAGTGAAAGGTTCTTCAGGGAAGCAGAAATGGTTCTTTTATGGCATCATTTTATTTTTAAGAGTCTATGTTATTTTGTTAGTCCTCAGTGAAGCCCAAATACTGCATGAAGTAACAAAATCATAGTCAATCAGAATGATTTTGATATGAGATTTCACTGTGGGCTGACTTATTAAAATTAAAATGGATTTTTTTCAGTGATCGGTCGATATATCGCCATATAATGCCATATTTTAGCATGTTTTAGTTAACGACATTGGCCAAGAAGTTTTTCTGCTTGGCTGATAAGTGTCAGACTTTTATTTAGACAGCCCTTAGACTTTTATTTTGATATAAATGTGAATGCTAGTATGTCTAATAAATTATCTGAACTGTCAATGGTATATGAAACATAAGTATAGCCTTTGCAGAATTATAACACTTATTATTAGTAATAGAAAGGCAAATAGAACAAGGCTAAAGAACCTTGTAATATACTGTTGGCATTGAACAAGTACACATTTATATCATATATAAATACGTTTTTGAATAACTAATATTTAATTTCAATAATTTTGTCTGTGCAAATTTGATGCGGTTGTCATTGGACATACTGCACAAACTTTAATTCCTTGATTTCAAACTATTCTTCGCTATGTCCAGTTCAGCATCACGTCATATTCACTATGTACTGTAAATAAAATTAGGGTTATCTGGTCTTTGTTTAAGATCATATGATTCCCAGTGTTGGTTAAAGTGTTTCTTCATTTTTATTCATGTTTTTAACTTTATTCATGTTTTATTTGTGAAGAATCCTAAATAGGATTACATAAGAAGATATCTAAAGTGTAAATCTGTTTTATTCTTTCATTTTTTTTTTTTATCAAGTTCAGATATATTTGTTTCATATTGATTAATTTTCTAATTATTTATTTCTAATTTAATAAATATAAATTACATAGAAGCATGTGTTATTTACTACCTTTAGTATTGTGATATCATATAGGCCTATATCTACTTTATATTGGCCATTGGGCACACTGCTCTCAAAGATATCAGCATCAGACATAAAAAAAAAAAATCCATGTTTTCGTGCATCAGTTATCATAATAATTTTATAAAAAGACAATCAAGAGATTGATCACTTGTTGCTCTTGTAGTGCCTCTATTTAGAACACAGTGTAAATTTGTCTTCACACTGACAGCAATTAAATCATTCTACTCAGGTGTTCATCTGCAGTGTTGAGTCGCATCAGCTCCACTGTTGTCACACATATTCATAGCAGATGCTGAATAACAGATATGTTTCACTCCTACATGTACACTGTAAACCCGGATAAGTAGAATCTACTTAAAAAAACCAAGGTAACTCGTTGCCTTAAAATTTTTAAGTAATGAAGCATTAGTTGAATAAGTGAAGTGAACTACGTTCAATGTACTTAAGCCCATAATGGAATGGAATAGAACATTTAAGTTGAATGTACTTGTAACCGAGTTACAGTAACTGAAGATACTTAGTTTAAACAATCATTCCCCACCCATTTATTTAACTCAGCTTGTTAAGTAAGCATTACTCCATAACCAATTCAACTAAATTGTATATTCTAACTGACCCAACTTAACTTTTTGTTCCTGAAACTCAAAATATCTTTCAATCAATAGAGCCATGTAAAATACATACATACAACTGCAACATTACACTGATCCAATTTTATTTTTATTGAACATGTCTTTTTTTTTTAGCAACAAAAGAAACAAAGCCATGGCCTAATAGGCTTCTAGTGTGTAGTTTCCTCAGTGATGGCATGAAAGGAAAAAAAAATCTCTTCCTCTTTACTGCCAATCATTACAATATTGTACTGCACCTCTTCAAATTTGGTTGACAAACTGCAAAACTCAGCCCTGCTGAACACTGGCATGGGTGTGCTCGCACCAGTGCTGAGGCAACAGCTTCAAATTCTGCATTTGTTGGATATGCTTTCAAGGCATATATGGTCTCGGCCAGCCTCTCGAGGATGTCGTGTTTAAGCTCCTTTGACGGATTGAGGTGTGTTCCATCCCTGAGATGGAGCAGGTTTGCTTGACGCAGTCTATATTCCACATCGACAGAGAATTTCGGTATATGCATATCAAATACCTCTGGCCACTGACGTTGTCTTTCCTCAGAGGAGTTGGAGAGGATGTCCGTGTCTGCCTGGCTGGGTGTGTCGCTTTGTTCTTCACTTGATGTTGACCATGGGACGGGCACCTCCACAAGAGAAAGCACTGGAATGATTTTAAGGGTAGGTCGCACAGTCAGCTCTGATATCTCTGTTAGATTGCACAGTTCGTTGTCGAAGTTGGGATCTTTAAACTGTAAGCTGAAGTCATAGTTTATTTGAAGAACATCTTTAAGGGAGCGAATTAAATGGTCAACTGTATCAGGCTTTGTCGTCAGTTCCACCTTCCTTATGTCTGCTTCAGTGAAGATAACTCTCACAAGCATTCTCTGTTGCTCCGCCATCTGGTGAGAAAGAGAGAGCTTGTTCAGCACAGAATATAACGTTTGAGAGTCACCATTAGTTTCCCACCTATTCTGTAAGCTGAAAGGGGGAAAACATCGTTAAGCTCTGACAGCGGAACCACACACAGGGGCGGGGTTACATCAGAGTAGCAAACTTCATACGATCTAAGGTGCTCATGGTACCATGCACTCATTACTCTGCACACAAACATGATTTCTGTATGAACTGCAACAATCTGTGTGATCTGCCTAAAGTCAGGGAGACCTGAGCAGGATCCAGCAGAGACTACCATATCTGCCTTGTATGTAACTCCATCTAGACATATGGATGATGCTACAAAAACTGCTGCTGGCTTGTGGATTTTTTGACGGAGTACCATCTGGACGTTATCAGGGAATGATGATACCGAGACTGTAGTGACCTTCTCCATCTCGACTGAAGGTTTGAAAAATGAGCTCGAGTCCAAATGATAGCTGACTGCTTTCTGGTGTTTCACAGCAAGTGTAAGGGCTACATTCCTGTGGTTCTGAGCATCACGGATAACCTTTTTGAAAAATTTGTGCTTGCCCTCAAAGCGCATAGTCCAGACATCACACAGTGGACCAAATGCCTTAATAAGTTGTGGGTAATGTTCTATGTAGTGGTGTTTTGGTCGTAATCTTAACTCTGGGAATGTAGACTGCAGCAGTTCTCTGTGTTCTGCTAACTTGCACTCCAGGAAGTAGAGTGTCTCATCAGTAAACCTGGGGGCAACTACTAACTCCACAATGTCTTTGACAAGCATTAGAACTTCCCATGCCTTTTCCCCCGGAGGAACATACTGACCAACAAGAAATGGAAGGAGCCTAATTAGACACCAGTTCTCATGCGCATTTCCCCCGATTGTGCCTTTTGTGGAGAAGCCTTTTGTAATAGGCTGTGGCTGGTCAGTTTTGTCAGTAAAGGTGTATGTAAAGGACCTGATAGCCTGATTCAGTGTTTCTAGATTAAAATATCCCTTGGAAATCAGATCTGAAAGGCACAAAGACAACTCTACGGGGACTATGCCCTCCAGAAGATCATGCATGAGGTCAGGAGGGTAACCTTTAACAACATGAAAGTGCTCCAGTTTTGCAGTCAAAGGGCACTCTTTTTTTCACACTGTATTTTCTACCCAGTTCTGGGTCTTCCATTACTTCCTGCACTTGTCTGTCATGCCTGTCTTTGTCTCTGAGCTCAAAGGCACCAGAGCGCACCTCTTGTTCCTGAGTGTCACTTCTACTTGCCATGCAGAATCTGCAGAACTTATCAACAGAGAAGTTCTCGTAGAATCCTGCCAGTGCATGAGCACCTAGGTTGTCAGCAGCTACATACAAAACAGTTCCTTTCACACTTGCACCTAAGGCCTCTACGTAAACACCATCTTTTTCTAGTGACATCAGATCATGTATAAGTGGGTCCAGCACTTTATCATAACCACATTCTTTTACAGTGGTTGTGTTGCATATAAGAGCAAGTTGGATAGAGTTGAGTGATGCTCTATATTTTGCTGGCATATTGACAATTACCCAGTACACAGCACACATCTTATGCTTCTTCGATGCTCCTAACGGATTGGCGACTTCAAAGTCATCGATGTACAGCCCAATGGCAATTGTGAACTCATCACTAGTAAGAAGGCCATTTTCTCTGAAGTATACACCATCTACATGAGTTTTGTATTCATTTGGAACATGTATTTCCTCAGACATTGCTTTATCTAACACATCTGTCCTGCTCAGAAACTTCTGCAGCATTTGCTGTATGGGAACATATACAACCGATTTCTTGTCTTTGTCAACTACATACTCTACAGGCATTACCAGCGGAAAATTTTTAGACACATACGATGCTCTCTTTTTTGTGGTTGCTAAGGAACCAACTTTGCCGCAAAATTACGTTGGTCTCTGAAACAGCACTGCTCACCTGTTTCACAATGGACTCATCTATCTCGGAATCATACTCCTTAAGAATCATCTTCACCTTATGATGCAGAAGTGGCTCTGACAAATAATGTATATCACAAAGCTGTTTGATAACTTCCTGTACAGAGCGCTCAGGTATATGGAGGATAGTCTGCATCTTTAAAAAAAGTGCAGCCAAGTTGTGCTCTAACTGCTTTTCCAAATCATGAAGATCTATCTCACAAGCTTCTTCACTGACATCATCTATCTCCCCCGTGTCTTCAGTTGGCATTTGCTCATCTGCAACATCACTGTCTTTGTTTTCATCATTTATGCCAACATTAACTATTTCTTTCTTGAACATCTTCCAGTTGTCTTCTCTATGTGCTTTACTTTTATGTGCATTGAAAGTTGAATACACACTGCTCTCAAATCTACAGCCTGCATATGGACACTGAACCTTTTGGTTAACTTTCAAGTGTCTGCTTCGGAGGTGGGTGAAAAATTCAGTTTCAGAGCAGGGCTCAATGAATTCACACAACTGACAACAGAATTTGACAGCTTCATTTTCTCCTGGTTGTTCCTCGTGAGTTTTAGAGTGAACACGAGATATGTGTGCTTTAAGGCTGTTTAAGGACTTGAATGTGCACAAACAGTCCTGGTGCAAACAAGGAAATGGTACTGTCCTTGTGTAACTTCCATGTTTTAACCGGTAGTGTTTAAATAGCTGCGCCCTCTTCCCACTAATAAAACCACAATATTTACACTTCCACTCCATCTTCAGCTAGCTAAAGTTACATGAACTAAGGAAAAATTACCGTTAGCTTACAGTGTAAAGCTTCTGAAAAGAACTATTTGAAATTGGCTTGAACACAATAGCCAACAAGCTAACATTAGCTAAATAACAAAACTTTGAAGAGGCATGACAGCTAAGAGTGGGACAAAATAAATCAAGAAATTAAAGCTAATTAGCTAACTAATAATGTGAGGTAGTGTGCACCAACTTACGATGTTTGCAGTTCTGTGGCTAGCTGCTTCACCGTCTCAGCTCAACTTTAGCTGTCTGGAAGCAACAGAGTAAAATAGTTTCAGAGTCGAGCGGACATATCAGCTCGGTGTCACATTAAAAGCATATAGACGTGAAGATTGCCTGCCGAGCAGTCTATTGTGTGACCGAGTACACATACCAGGACACCGCGGCGGACTCGAAGTGTACCCAAAGCGGACGGTCACCGGACAGTCACCGGACACTATATTTTGTTTTACATTTAAAATTTTTATTAACAGTAACTTAAACACTTTGCAGTTTGAATGACTGTATAAACAAAATGGAGTATGTTTTTATGTTTCCACTGTTCGATCGCGCCTGCGCCTCACACACACACAAATATAAGTAAACACTTTGCGACTTTTCGATCGCGCCCGCGCCTCCTCAAAGCTCAATTTCTATGTCCGGGCAGACTCCGCGTACTCGTACTCGGTGTCACACAATAGAATCCGCTTTAACAAGGCAGCTGGGATCTGCGCCAACTTACCGGGACGTTCGCTGGTCCGTGGTCCATGGTTGAGCTAAGGTAGCTGCTTCAGGTGTCCGGCTCAGCTCAACTTGCATTAGCTGTCTGGGAGCGACATACAATTTCCGTTACTGGAAAGTGTGAGAGAGTGTGGGGTAGAGTTAGCTGGTTAGCTACCTTGCTAGCTTGTTAATAGGGCTTGGCAACCGACGTCACTGCGCAGTGCATTCTGGGACTAGCTAGCTAAGTTTTTTTGTTTTTGTTTTTGTTTTTTTAATAACTACAGTACTATAGAAATGAAACTTTGATATACAGATATATATCTGATAGATATATAGACTACTTTGAGTTATATAAAAGTTTCATTTCTATAGTGTTGTCCCATAGGTGTTGTCCCCATGAAAAGATATAATAAAATATTTGTTAAAATGTGAGGGGTGTACTCACTTTCGTGATATACTGCTAGCTAAGTTAACGTTAACGTTACCTAAGCTAAGTTAGTTGGCAGTTAACCAGTGCCAGGTTCCAACTTACCGTTTTGTGTCTGAACTCGGTTCGTTCACCGAAGGCTTCAAACGTGGGTCGAACAACTTGCTTGCTAGAACGTCAGTTGACGAAAATTTCAATACAGCTGAATTCTTTGTCTTGTTCTGTCTCCAAAGTTCAAAGTCATCAATGCCACTCTGTCAAAACTGATATATATTTTTGGCGGTTGCATGGGTGACGTCAATGCCGTGTCATGCCATCCCGCCTTGTGCCGTCCACGAGCTTCTACTTTTCAAGATAAAAGCTTCACCGAGCTTCTACTTTTCAAAGTAAAAGCTCACGTCTGGAATAAAATACTTTTTGTTAAAAAAATCTCTCTATAATATAAATGCAGATTATCATGCTAATGAATAAAATACTTAAAGCTAATGCTTTAAATATTTGGTGTTTTTTAACTAAACAGTAAGATACATGCAGACTATCATGCTAATGAATAAAATACTTAAAAATATATTTTGTGTTTTTTAAACAGTAAGATAAATGCAGACTATCATGCTAATGAATAAAATACTTTAAAATATATTTTGTGTTTTTTTACTAAACAGTAAGATAAATGCAGACTATCATGCTAATGAATAAAATACTTTAAAATATATTTGGTGTTTTTTTTAACTAAACAGTAACGGCAATCATACAAATGAATAAAATACTTTAAAATTATCTGTCTACAAGATAAATGCAGACTATCATGCTGATGAATAAAATACTTAAAAAATATATGTCCGTCTATAAAATAAATGCAGACTAAATTTTAAATGAGGTTTGATCAAATGTATGTTAACATCAGGGACACAACAATAACATCCAGAAATCAGCAAACTATATGTATGGATAAAATTGTTAGCTAATATTCGCTAACAAATGTCAACCAACGCTAATGCAGTTTTAAATGAGGTTTCATCAATTGTACATTAACATCAGGGACACAACAATAACGTCCAGAAATCACGAACTTACCAGTGACTCCATCTGGAAAATAATTTGCGATTTCGTATTTTGTTTTTGACCCTCTGAACTTACCGTTGGACAGGCAAAACTTGATGATATTAAGTTGTTTTAGCTCAAACACATAATTACAATAAGGATAGGCCATTAAAAAGTACAGTTTACTCAGAATTCATAATTAATGTAAAGAAATGACACATGTTTAAGTAATACAAACTCAGTTTGTTTGAGTAGACACTACTGATTGGACTTAAAAACTCAATTACAATAAGAAAGGACAAGAAAAAGTTCAGCTTAATCAGAATTAACAAGTAATGTCAATAAATTAGACACATTTAAGTAATATGTACTCAATCTCTTTGAGTTGAATCAAAATCTGGGTTTACAGTGTAGGTCATATGCTGGTGGGTTACAAAAGCTTTGGTGATTCTTCCTCCTTGAGCAATGGTTGACCAGAAAGTGATGGATGGGGAATTGTAGAAGTGCCTTCCTAGATAGGTTTTGCAAACAGATCAGGTTCTAATTAATCTGAGTGCTGCTGGGAAGTGCGTTAAGGCTTTTTTAGCGTGGATCCATAGGCAGTTTAACGTGTTTGCCTTGCCGTAAGATAGACTTGGTAATATGGTTTTATCCTGTAGGGCTCCTGCTGATATTACCCACAGCACTGCTGTCCCCAATGTCAAGCTTCTTTGAACGGTTAAATAAAACAGCGATTTTTCTCTCTCTCTCTGCCTCCCTCTCTTGCTCTCTCATCTCGTGTGCATGTGAGTAAGCAACCTCCTGCCAGTGATTGATAATGCCCCTCATTATTTGTGCCATTTCATCTTTGGCTTCCTGGGGAAAGCCTCATGCAGAGACTGTCTGTATGCTTGGAGCACCTGCTAATGACTCTGAAAACAGCCCGCTCTCCACACACATACACATGCAGCACAAATTCAAAGCAGAGGCAGGAAGTTCAGCACTGGCCACACGCTTTTACCAGCTGGTGCAAACGATCGTCTTTTCAAATCGGTTGAGACCGCTTTTTAACCCAACAAGAGTCAAGGGCTGTTTGGAATTGCATGCTCATGTACTTGCATACTAACTACTCGTTCAACTTGTCTTCAATTTTTCTGTGTGATGAAATGAAGTTAGTGTGCAACTTTGTTAGTATGCAATTTTTAAACAAGGGGTGGGGCAAAATATAATATCATGATTTTTTCAGGAAAATCATGATTTTTTTTTGTCATGTTGGTTTTACTATTTTGCAAGTGTCTGAGCAGTACAGCCAAACTAATTTCCCTATTTAAAAAAGCCTTACAATGTAACAAAATATCAAATAAAAAAGCATGTCAGACATTTAGGCCAAAGTGGGTGAAGATAAAAACTTTGTCATTATTTTTTCTTTATTAAAAAAAAAAAGAACAGAGATACACATTACAAATACACATAATATACAAATAAAACAAACAGTGCTTTATTTTTCAGCTACAGTAGGTGTATTCAAGAAACTGAATGAACAAATATAAAAATAAAACTATTCACTTCAGTGTATAAATTATACATTGGTTCTTATTAAAGCAACTGTAGTTGTTCTTCAGTCAAGAGCAGTGAGTGATTTTTCTCTTTGTGTCTTGTTGTTTTATTAACATTGAAGGGATAATTCACCCAAAAATGAAAATTGTCATTATTTACTCACTCTCAAATTGTTTTAAACCCGAATGAGTTTCTTTCTTCTGTTGAACATAACGTTTATTTTGAAGAATGTAGGTGACCGAACAGTTGCTAGTCCCCAGTGACGTCCATAGTAATTTTGTTTTCCTACTATCAAAGTCAATTGGGTCCAGGAACTGTTTGGTTACCCACATTTTTCAAAATAAATGTTATGTTCAACAGAAGAAAGAAATTAATGCAGGTTTGGGACAAAATGGGAGTGAGTAAATAATGACAGAATTAAACTCTTCCTTTAATGACAAGCGGCAGCATGTTTAGCACTATTATTCTGATGTCACTTTAAGACCTGCATACATCCGTTTTTCTCTCATCTGGTTACCTTCACTTTAGATATAACCAACTCTGTTTATATGTAAGCCTTGTGTGTTTTTGACAGTATTAGCACAATCAGATGCAAATCATAACTTAGTCCAGTAATCCTTTTTTAGTGTGTGTGTGCTTCAGGTGGATGTGAAGAAAAAAGCGCATGTATTTCCAATATTATAACTGGACAGTACTCGCATACAATGAGGTGAGGTCATGTGACAGCAGTCTTGCGTATGCTTTTTTAAACATATGGAATATTGTGAGCCGTACATGTTAAATGGAAGGAACAATAAAGATTTTTATTTATTTTTATATATTTTATATTTTTATACTTTTATATTTTTATTGAGATATTAATTTGTTCGCTCGTTTTAGTTAAATCGTGGTAATAATTTAACATGATTGAAACGCTGGAACAAATTTGTACAGTGTGGCCACAATTTAACTAAAACAGTGGAAGCAAATTAGTTCAGCATAGCCACAATTAAACTAAAACAAGGGAACAAATTAACAAAATGTGGCCACAAATAAGTTGTGGGAACCAGGGTCGGAAATTAATGGGGGCCTGGGGCAAAAATGCCACCAAAATGAACAAAAATGCACTCAAATTCAAGATAAGTAGGCAAAAAATGGCACTGAGTGGCACAACCTATTCTGATTTACTAAATTATTTTTGTATAAATAAGCATTTGACATAAAAGACAACACAGATACATTTAAGAAAATAATTCTACAAATTGCACTTACAAAGTGCAGAGTTAAAAAATTCCCCTGGAAATCAATCCCAGAGGGCAAATATTTCCTTTAGTGGAAAAATAAAATTTCTGACACTGGTGGGAACAAATTCTTAATTTGTGGCCAAAATATTTAGAGTTTGTTTGTTTTGTTTTGTTTTTTAAACGCATGTCATGTATGGGGCTCTGTAAAAATGCCTACTATTTTACCTACTACTTTTATAGAAAACAGTGTATAGCATTCAGTGTTTAGTAACCAAATACAGTTATAAACTTGTTTTCCCCTTGACATGCCTGAATTCCTCACCTGTTTTGTGGCCTGTAGGCCTGCAGGAAGCAGCACAGGAAGTGAGGTCGGGGCTGCTGGATGCCTTTGGGAAGTGTATAAATGACGGGAACAAAGACAAGCTAGAGATAAGGTGACAGGAAATGGCGGGATTTAAATGCACACTGCACCCCCCATTGCTTTTTTCCCCTTCCCCCTGCCTCATTTTTTCTTTGCAGAGGGACAGCAGCATTAGGCCGACGTGTGAAAAGTCTTCCCTAACAAAGGGATTTGACAAATAAATGCAATATTACGGTATTGATTCATCCGGGCTGGATGTAATCTCAAAGAACGCCGGAACAATGAGCTTAAATCGTGTGAGCATTAGCTGTTATGAAACTGCAAGCGAGCCGGTGCTGATCATGTTTTTCTCTCTGACTGCAAAAATGACTCCTGCGTTTGAATCATAAAAGCGAAATCCAGCAGCACAGAGAAGCAGAAAATCTGCTAAGAGCCATGTATGATGACTGTTTTGTAATATTCTTTCATATTCTTTCTAATTTGCCTTATAAAATCCTTTTCAGCTCAGCGGTAGGCCAGCCTGGTTAAAAACACAGTGTGTATTAGACAGTCTTCTCAGATTAAAGGAATATTTCACCCAAAAATGAAACTTCTGTCATTATTTATTCACCCTCATGCCATTCCAAACAAAAGGAGAATTTTGAAAGGGGCTTGAAGCGACATGAGGGTGAGTAAATAACAGCATTTTCGTTTTTCGAAATTTTCAAAATCCACTTAGCCGTACATTGTTCATCTTTATGGCGCATTACTCATGTCGAGCTGTGATATCATTTGGAGCACGACAATATTTCCGCAAAAACAGCTGAAGCGGTATGTGAGCACTGCACAGTCAGATAGACGAGCCAGCAGTGGTCTTATCAGCCCGGCCATCCATCCTGTCCGGTGCTTTTGGGCTGTCATTGCTGTTTGGATACAAACTCATCTTCTGATATCACAGAGATATAGCAGAACATTTCCGCAGAGACATACTGCGGGTCAGCACTTTATTTTTGTGCTGTAACTTTATAAATCTTATTGGGCTATGTGTTAAACCCACTAAGTGATGGAAATAACTGCCAAGTAAATCTCTCTGGCCTTCAAACAGCCGCATTTGATGTCAGAGACTGCTTTATGGAGCAGTAATGAGCGATGTGAACATGCAGAAGCTGTTTTTAGAGGCTAAAATCAGCACTGCTTCAAGGGATAGTTCACCACAAATGAAAATGGTCATCATTTGCGCATCTTTATGCTATTTCTTTCAATACACAAAACACAAAAAGAAGAAAATTTAACATGTGAGATCACAAAGAACAGGCATTGAGCATGAAATATAAAATCAAATTTCTAAATACATCTTACTGATCTTTTTGTTTCTTCAACTGTTCATCACGACTTATGAAAACACCATATGTGTATCATAAAATTGGTCCATATATGACACACTATGTTTCTTGCAGGAAATGGTCCACTCTTGCAATGCTAGCTAATTGTATAGAGCCATTTTCAGCTTGATTGGCCTTTTTGTATTAAGCAGGTCAAAATCTCATTGGAATTTTACATTAGGAAGACCTTGGAAGACGGATGCCATTAGGTCACCTGCCATATTTTTTCAGTTCCACATTGTAAGCTTTGGGGAGTTACTACTTAAAAATGGTAATTTAATAAATAGTAATTAAATTTAAATACATTTATGGCACTAATTCAGCTTGTCCAGTAACAAGCCGACAAGACGCAATGTAGCGTGACAAAACCCTTCAACGCACTGTATTGCGGCCAAAGCTTTACAGTCAAGCGAGCCAAAGTGATCATTTCATTCTGTCCTCTATGATGCACTGTATGGCCAAAAGTATGTGGACATCTTCTTTAAAATAGCAGGTTTTGCTATTCCAGTCAGTTCTGTGAGAATGAATAGATATTGTGGAAGAACTCGACTGGCCTGCACAAAGCCCAGACCTGAACATCACTGAACACCTTTGAAATGAGTTGGATCGCAGATGTCAAGCCAGACTCTGTCCACCACCATCATTGCCTGACCTCACTGATGCTCTTCAGTCTGAATGAGAGCAAATCCCTGCTTCTGTGTTCCAACATCTAGTTGAAGGCCTTCCCAGAAGAACTAAAGCTTTTATAGCAGCAAAGGGAGGGATTAATGCTTTTTTTGCCATGCTTTTGAAATTAAATGTTCAAAGACACAAGAGTGTCAGTGAGGTCAGGCACTGATGTTTGGTGTTGGAATCTGCCTTGCTGTTCCAGTTTATCTCAAAAGTATTCAATAGAGATTCAGGTCTGGGCTTTGTATTTTTGTGCTTTTTGTCTTGGCTTGCTGGATTTTTTTTTTTTTTTTTTTTTTAAGAGAGTAGCTTGACTGTAGTTGACCTAGTTTAAATTATGAGTAGCTTAGAAAGCTATAGTTTCAAAGTGGCTACCACAACAGTACACATTACGGTGATCTATTATGAACAAAATTAAATATTTTCTATTAAAAGTTTTGCTTTAAAGTGACTTTGTACAATTGCCTTGTACATTTTTTTAGAGCTGTCTTTCTTCAGTTTTTATATTTTAAATAGAGCATTGCATAGTCCCCACCATTTTTCTTTCATGTGTACAAAGCTGCCGAGAAAACTGTGATGAATAATTTTCGTGAGAAGCTCTGGCATATCTATTATAAACAGAAAACCCGAAAGGCCCTGGAGCATGACTTCATTCACCTGGGAAAAAGACCAAGGCAGCACTCTTATGCAGAGCTACTGTTTTACAAAATCCCATTTCTTGCTGTATTAGTCAGTCCTTTTCTGTAACTTTATAGGCTTACAGAAAATGGCCTTAATATTCCCATTTTCACGATGATGGAGTGATTAGTCCTCCCGAGAAAAAAGGGGCATTTCAAGACTAATTCCTCCTATTTAGGCCTGATTAAATTAACTATTTGCGCTGAAGGTTCTAACTAGCGGCCATCGGGCTGATCGTGCTGTACAATACAAACGATTCGATGCATGACTCTGATTTGTTAATGTATGTAGTGCGTTACTCATCTTCTCATTGATATAATGTACTAATGCAGTAAAATGTGGTCTTTAGCCTAAGCATGTTGAGGACCCCAATCATCACTCCTAGAAAGTGAAGCCTTTTAAAGGAAGTGCAGACTCGGCGAGCGTGACTAAATGCCTTTAAAAAGATTACAGTACAGTCAGTGGATGAGAATGAATCAGTGTAAGATGCCAGGGTCAGTCGTGTTACTGGAAATCAGGATGCACAACAGCTTGGGCCTTTTTTTTTGGATTATGTCTGTTGCATATGCATTTCACTTTTTTGCTTCTTAGTTGTCAGTGAAATATTGGCCATATTTTAGCTTCTATTCTGATCTACAGTCACAGATCACGGATATTAAAGAGATCACCCAAAAAATAAAAATTGTCATTTACCCTCATTTCCTTTCAAACCTGTATAATGTACACTTAAAGAATAAATACTCATGAATGTTAAAAGTGTTTTTTTTCTCCATTTGAATAAACTGAAAATTCTGTTTTCAAATGTTTGTTTTAATAAAATAAGGGTGAGTAAACAATGGCAGAATTTCTATTTTTGGGTGAACTCTTGCTTTCAAACAAAGCCATTGAAACCAATATAAATCATTCACATTTTACATAGTAAATGTAATCTGTTTTGAAGTACAAATGACATCAGGGGAAAGAAATAATAATCCACAGCTAAGCTTTCTGGAATTCATTATCTTAATGCAGTCTGATATTTACCACTGTTCAGCAAATGACATCCGGAAATAACTCCACAAAGCAAAGAAATAAAGTTGCCTTCAAGGAGAAAATAAGTTACAAGTGATATGCAGCCATGTAAAACTGCTGAACACATTGTAAAATGCTTTCTTATATAGACCAAGACTATACGTAATTTAGTTAACCGAGCGGAATGCATGTTACAAGGCCCGAGACTGAAGTTCTGAGCCCATTTTATTGGACATAGTTCTCATTAGAGCAGCTCTTTAAATGGCAATTTACATGTGACCCAAATTGCTGGCAGTACTGTACCAAAATGGCCCATTTGGATAGAAATGAATGAGAAGAGAAATGCAATAGCCATTGATTATCTGTCAGATTCTGGTTGCCAATCTATCATCATTAGGGCTGGGTATCGTTCAAAAATTTTCGATATCGATACCGATACCGATACCTTGAGTTCGATACCGGTTCTTGAACGATACTTTTTTCGATACCAATTTTATGAAATCAGTTTTAACAAGATTACATTATCTCAAAAAACTTTGGTTTTATTTTTTTCAGCTTGTTGACATTGATACAGACTCATAGACTCATCTCCTGAGACACTGCACAAAGGAACAAAATATATCCAACACAATAAATCAGTGCAAATAATTTTAATAAAGCTCAAATAGTTTTCAGTTTACACTAGTGTTTGTTCGTTTTAAAACACATAGCTCAGACAGAATCTTCATTTCTATTCATTTATTCTAGGTTGTTAAAGACTTCAAGAAATTGAAAATCTTTATCCACTTTCATAAGTGGGTGTTTTATTTTCTTTCACCTATGTTTATTGTTATTAAATTATGTGTTGTAGTATGTCTAATTATTTGAATTCATAAAAACTACTTAGTTTATTCAAATTTATTCTTAATATAGCCTTATGAAATGTTTTATTTTTCCTCAGAAATTCTGTGTTCTGTATCTGGTTTTCAAATGAAGGCATAAAACATTAATTTCATTTATCTTTTAAATTATTGAAAATCAAACTTTATTTATTTATTTATTTTGGCAAACAAAATTTTACTATTAAATTAAAACATGGAAGAAATGTTGTGTGATCATTACTTTAAAAAAAATTAAGTTTTAATAATTTTAGTAGTAGCCTAGTAGTAGCATTATGTACACTCTGCTGAACAATATTAATATATTTCTGCCGCCGTGTCTTCCAAGTTAAACTGAACTTTTATTTTGACGGGTTGCCATGAATACATTTACAGTTCTGTGTGTATATGATATGACGCTAGTTTTACTCAAATCAAACTGTAAAATGCTCATGGAGTGACTCTCAGAGCAGTTCTGGAGATGTTGTTCATGTTTTATGTCCTCATTTAGATGGCAGATACTGAAATCATCAGCGGCGTCACGCGCGCTCAGTCTGTGTGTAGTAAACACAACACGCACGATATAGAGAGCAGAGTTGCTCCGTACGCTTTGAATTGCTCTCGCGGATGTCAAACACTGATCAATCCAACTTGCGTGAAAGTTTCTGATCAAACACACCTAGTGCTGCAGGCTTAATGCCTCACTGACGTTGATGAGATTAACCCCTTAGGTATCGAAATTTGGTACCGAACGACAAAACGTTTTTCGATACTCGGTGGTATCGAGGCAATTCGGTCGGTGCCTAAAAAGTATCGAACTCGATACCCAGTCCTAATCATCATGTTAAATTAAATTTTAGTGCAGTGTTGAAATTTGAAGGTTAGCTTTAGGGGAAAAAATATCATATTCCTGGTCACTTTATTAATGCAGTTGGAGCATGTGGTGCACATGAATTGGGTGAGCTTTAGCCCCTGCCAGGCTTGACTGCTCACATTGCAACATGTTTCATTAGAGCTGACGTTTACGCCAAATGGATGTACCCTGAACTTTCAGACTCCAGTGCCAAGATAAATTGTTACCATTTTCTTTGGTAGGTGAAGGGAGGACCATCTGATATGGGCTAACTCGGTTCCTTCAAACATGAATAACCTCACCGGCTACATATCCGCCTGGCTAAGTGTCATTTCAGCTGGAATTGAACATGGTGGTAAAACGGGTATTTCTGTTCAATCGACTGCACTCTGCCAGGGCGTTTTGCTACATACTGAGCACACAAGAATCAATAGAAATTCAATTGGCATTGGATAGAGACTTGGGGCTGTGTATCTCCCATTTAAAACTGCAAAGTCCTATATTTGCTGCATGGGCGGGCATTAACCCCTGTCGCTGAATAAAAGAGAGCACTGCTGAGGAGAAAAGACAACTTGGATTATCACCAGAGAGTAAATCTGAAGAAAGTTTCTGAATTCTTGTGGATAAAGAAACATTGATCTCTTATTGATTCTTTAGTTTAGGCCAGCACTTTGTCCTTTGCGAGTGTTTTGTCTTTTTCTCCTCCATCCGCTAACTATAGTCATGAAAGAAGATTGATGTTTTGTAATCTGTTCCAGTGGGACACTGGGTAATGTAAAGGTGCGGTCACATTTACCAATTTTGAGCAAATTTTTTTAAAGAAATTGAATAATTTCATTACAAGTAATTGCTTGAGGGTCAAAGCTTTCCCTACACAGATTTTGCATTGGGTTCAAGTTGGTCGCATTGACTAAAGTCCCATTCATATCAAGGATGATATCTATAGTGAGAACGATACAGTGGAATGTCTTTCAGAACGATCTTTTTCCAACTAATCAATGATAAGAACATTGAGAGCCGGTCAAAATTATTGCATGCTTACGATAAAAAGAATGTTATTATGTTTTGGTGTGAACACCAATTAGGGCTGGGCGGTATATCGAGTTTGTACGATATTTCGATATATTCTTTATAAGCGATACGATATAAGGCAATACCGTTTATATCGATATACAGTAGTTTGAAACGAGCACATCTGAAAATTTAGCGGAGGACACAGACTGAGCTGCTGCGGAGAAAGTGCATAGTACAATTTGTTCTAAAGACGTGACAAACTTTATATGAAGGGCTTTGAAAAACTCGTAAGATATAGAAGCCTATAGTTTAGTTTCAGTTTAAAATGGCTCTGACAGAAGGCTGCGTGTGCCGCTGACAGAGACTCGCGCTGTTTGAGATGTGCTGTTTTCCTAAATGCATAACTTACATTTCACAGGTGTATTCTCCATCTGTAAATGTTAGAAAGCATGGAAATATTTCCATTTTGCTGTCCAGAAGTGCATGAGCCTTCTGCTTTGAAATTCTCCGCTAAACTTCACAGACTTCATTGAACGAGCGCCGCTGCGCGCGTGCGCATCTGAAATAGGAGCACAATTCTGACTAAAATATCAATTTTGCTGAAATATTTGTAGTTAATAAACAATAAATGTGACGTAGAATTTTAAACCTACAAGTGTATTTGTATGATAGCACTAACTGTAAAGTGACTGTGCTTTTTTTATTATTTTCATTTTTAGTTTAGTAAATTTAACTTCTGCTTTAAAAGCATTATTTTTTGTTTTTAGATTGCAATGTTATATTAGAATGTAATGTGATTTTAAGCCTTTTTTAACATAATATATGTGACCCTGGACCACAAAACCAATCTTAAGCGTCAGTTTTTCGAAATTGAGATTTATACATCATCTGAAAGCTAAATAAATAAGCTTTCCATTGATGTATGGTTTGTTAGGATAGGACAATATTTGACCGAGATACAACTATTTGAAAATCTGGAATCTGAGGGAGCAAAAAAATCTAAATATTGAGAAAATCACCTTTAAAGTTGTCCAAATGAAGTTCTTAGCAATGCATATTACTAATCAAAAATGAAGTTTTGATATATTTATGGTAAGAAATTTACAAAATATCTTCATGGAACATGATCTTTATTTAATGTCCTAATGATTTTTGGCATAAAAGAAAAATCGATAATTTTGACCCATACAATGTATTTTTGGCTATTGCTACAAATATACCCCAGCGACTTAAGACTGGTTTTGTGGTCCAGGGTCACATATGCCTATGGTTACATTCACTTTATTTGTTTAATCCAAATACAAAAGTGTATAAATACTGATATATATACCGTATACCGCAAATCACCCAAAAAATACCGAGATATGAATTTTTGCTCATATTGCCCAGCCCTAACACCAATATAGTTATTGTTAGAATGGGCCAGAAATCTGTTTGTAGGGCTGGGTGATAAAACAATAACACTAAGTATCGCAATACAATTTTCCTCAATAAAATGATAACAAAAGTTCCATAGAATGTTTATGCTCCAAAAGTGCATTGTGATTAAGCTATAGCATTTTTGCATTTATGCTAAATATATTTAGACTACTGTTTTTCATATAAATACCTAGAAAACACACTTTTGCCATGGTATTGAGGTGCAATATGTGTGGTTTTAACTGTGGTTATCATGAACTTAGGCCACATTCACACAGCAGCAGAATACGGTTGGCAGTCCTGTATTTGAGTCCTTAATACGGTTATGTTCACACACAGTCCGGTTATTTACGGGTGTGACAACCGCATTCTGTAACCGAACTCACACCTGTAAATTTTCAGGACTCACAACCGCGTTCTCGAACACACGCGCTGTGTGAACGGAACAGGACTGGACAACCAGTTGTCTGTCAAGTCATACAGCACGAGAGAGCCGCTCTGCCGCACAAACGCGCGTCTGCTGTGTGTTGCGTGTTTTCATGTGTATTCGGTAACTTACAGTGACAGAGAAATGTGCTACGTGTCATCTGAAAGGTTTTTCCACCGGAGCCGCCCCTGTCAGTTTTGTGTTCTGCACGGGATTCAAATGCTCCGCTCTCCACCCAGATTTAAAACCTGCTGTCAGTTAATGAAGATTTGAAGAAAGAACTCGCGGCTCGATTGGATGTAAGAACTGATAAAACTTTCAGTATTATGGACGTCGCCATCTTTGATTTTACTTTGGTCACTGTCACTGTGGTTACTGGTAAGGAATATGGGCTTGACTCCCGTTGCACGTTCGTACAGACAGTATTCTAAACACAACTGTAAGCTGCTGTGTGAACGGGACATTTCGAGACTCATACCTGTAAAGAAAATGCAGTTGTCAATCACAAAAACCGACAGTGTGAACGTAGCCTAAATGTATGCTACTATGGAAAACCAATGGTTAATTTTAATGAAACCCAAACAGTCAGAATAATTAAATTTTTGTTACCATGGTTGTTATAATCTTTACAGGTGTTACTGTTTTTGTTAATGAATATAAATTTACATCTACTACTACTGTCAACTCAAGCTACTGTCATATGTGCATTTCTAAGAGACAAAAGAGTTACCGGTTGCAATTATTATACAATGATAGATTGTTTCCATATAAATTCTTCTCTTTGTAGAACTGCTCATATCTGCGGCAGACCGAATCGAGTGCTTTTGTGAAGTTGTGGTAGTGAATCCAAAGGGACAAATACTTCAATAACACAGTGAAACAGGCGTTTTCTCCTCCTGAGTCTTTACCTAGTTACTGTGGTAAACAGCTGCTGTTGGTGTTCACAGCGGACTCACATTGATAACGGAAATGCACCATGGTTCAGATCCAAATAATACAGTTTGAAAAGAAAAGAAACGGGTGGAATTGGACCAAGCAATCGAACCAAGAGTGAAAACGACCTAATAGTTGCAGCATACTAAATGTCAGCATGTGCTTTCAGAGTCTTTTCCTTTAGTTGCAGTCCTTTGAGTTTAATTAATACTGGACTGTACGGTGTCTACATTTTTTGAGTTGTAGAGATGCCCGAGACAATGCTTAGTACCTCAAGTGACATCTAAATTAAGCTAACAAAACTGCTTTTTCACACAATTCTTATTTTAGCCAAGCATATCTATGGCCTTTGAGTGATGAACCCTTCGAATGTGTGAGGTTAACTGGTCTAGGGAGAGTCAGGCCCCCTTTATCCAGTTTAAAAATGCGATTTGCCTTCCAGGCGCTGATGCACGGGCTGGCGGGTGAAAAGGTTAATTTCATTGCCCTGCTGGATTAAACAATTTTGGATTTAATGGGGAGAGAGCACAAAAGGAAGCGAATGAAAACTTGACTTTTGGTGACCTTTAATGGACATGGGAGCCGGAGCCAGCCGTAGGACTGTGCCAACACTTCCAAAACGGCACCCTCGGGTGGATGATTTTAAACTGGGCTTGCTTTTTACATTTATAACTCTTTAACGTGTGTTATTCATGAAGGCGGGTTAGGTGACGATGATAAACTGGAAGAATTGCAAAACTTAATTTATCGCTCTAATAAGAGGAGAATTTTTGGAAAAGTTTAAGTTGAATTTACTGGTTATCTTTCATGGTTCCTGTGTTTAAGAGATTGGTGGATCTAATATGATGAAAGAAGAAACAAAAGCAGTGATTATTTGTCATTTATTTGTTTAAACTGCGATTAAGTTCATTGTAACAGCAGGGAAGATGAAATGATACTTTATGATACAGATCTGGTTTGAACCTATTTATATTCTCCTATATTCTCAAACAACACAGTGGCAAGAAGTTCAGTTTGTAATAATTCATAGCTGTGCTTGTGCCTGCTCTCCCAGTTGGGTTCTGTCTTGGGCAGGGAAGTTCTGCAGTGTGAGTAATTTTCTTTTGTCCTGAAGGGCCAAACAGAAGTCAACACAATATCCCACTGCGGCCATCAGCTTGAAAATTTAAAACGTTGGAATTATTTATGCCGGCACAAACACTGACGGTTCTGAACATCCTCTTAATAAGGGGCAGTTAGAAGTTCAAAGCATTAGAACCCAAGGATAAACATTTCATGAATCAACAGGCAATCAGAAACGAATGAAGATATTAAACGTACAATCCCAGAGTGTGAGTGCACAACACAGATAAGAACGCAAAATTTTTTTTTTTTTTTGTCTCTCAAAGCTCAGTTGGTCGAGGATGAATTACTGTGGCTGACCTAATTTTCCCAAAGTATCTGAATCCGACTTGTGAATTGTGCTAATGTGCTGAGCGATTAAGTAATTGCCCAGTTTCCATTGTTGCCTAATAATAGAAGTAAGAGTGAAAATCTTCTTGTCTTTAG